>CATKHJ010030519.1:0-16863 GCA_949750685.1 Vernicia montana | reverse complement strand
AATTACTTCAATTATACATAAAAGTCACTTTAATACGAATTAAAAATATATTATCTTCCTAACTAATAATTTTTTAGTACAATCAAAATTATTGATTTTAATTTTGCATGTATGTAAATATCATGTAATCAATAAATAAATACTAATAAAAAGTCAGTAATATTGAATCTTGTACCAATATAGGATATTCATACTTATTATGTACAAAATAATAATATTAATGCACACTTAATTAATTTTGTTGGTGGTGGTTGTGAAATAAGAATTTTTTTAGTTATAAAATATCATTGTAAAAATAATAAAATTGAAAGACTAAACGAATTATTATACCAAATAAAATTAAGATAAATTAATAAACCAATTAATATAAATATAAATGATTAACACTAAATATAAATATATTTTTTAAAAGAATAAAATAAAATAAAAGAATAAATAAATAAATAAAATAAAAGGAAATTTTTTTTGAGCAAATAAAATTCTAGATTTGCAAAATATTTCTGTCAATAAAACATGTGCAGATCACTGGTGAGTGTGAAAAAAAAAAGATTTAGCAAAAAAAAATAATTAAAAATAAAAAGCAGCTGAAAGTGTGTGCACACATGAACCTGAATTCACCATGTATAGTAGACCCACGTCGATGGTATAAGAATTCATCACCCCTAATGTTTAATCATAATTAAACATTTAGACTTGTTCTTAGGTATGGAGACTACTTAAACTCAACTTAATTAATTGGCTTGATCAATTTCTCATAACTAAACTTAAAATATTTATTGGTTTTGAGACATTACTAGCCCATTCCATAAAAATAATATAATTCACCTTATACTCACATTTATATAAAATTTATCTGAAATTATAAAAAATGAATTTCACATGACCATAAAAGAGAATATATATTAGATACATGAAATATTTTATTTTATTTTATTTTATTTTTAGACTAAATTATCTAATTAATACACTTAGAGGGTGTTTGATAACATCATTTAATACTTAAAATTAAAATTTTTAGTACTTAATCGTTTTAACTTGTTTAGTAACATTTGTCTTAAAAGTTTCTATTAAGTAAAAAATTATTTAAAATAATAAAGTCAAAATTTTTAACTTAAAATTTGCACTAAATATAATAAGTGAATAAATTTTTAAATATTTTTATAATTTAAAAATTATATGGCTTATTTTATTCAGTACTTAAATTTTTAACACTTAATTTTTAATTTTATCAAATATCATATTATATTTGAGTTTAATTTCAAGCTCAAAATGAGAAAAATTAAATAATGAGTAGGTCTAATAATGAATAATTGACAAAATTATAATTAACATGAAACTAAAAATTGATACAAAAATAAAGATTTTGGAGTTTGTATATGAATCAAAATATTAATTAATTATATATATATCAATCACTTCTTTTTGTTTCATATATAATATGATTATAGATTGGAAAATGAAATTGCAACCTCTTGGTTTTAAATGGGACACATGTTTATTAGTGATTCCTAATTTATTTGACTAGTAAACAACCTTATTCCATTAACAAAAGCTAATAATTAATATCTATTTGCATGTTAATACATAATTATTATGATTTATGAATAAGCTCCTCCATTAACCCACAATCAACAACCTATAATTCTTCAAACACGTGGCCTTCTCCTCGTACCTATTAGGTGACTTGTAGATTTATAGGTCAAAAATTGCCAAAAAGATTAGCCATAAAAAAATCATTTAGTGACTCAATCACAATCCTTTGTTAACAAAGATAAAGGACAAGTGCCCAACAAAATAAACAAATAATATAATAATTAAAAATAAAGAGTAAAAGGTCATTTATTATAATTATAATTATTGTTTTAATTATAATTAAGGTGTCGTAGTTTAGGAGTTTATATACGTGTATAGGAAAGTTGACGTGGCCTACACTCACTGGAGAAAGGAGATTCTACAAAATCATGCCAATAACCTAACCCAATATATTTTAGTAATTGGTAGGAATTTGACTAAAAGTCTTCACCCCTTAGAGGGGGGCAATGGTTGCATCATTCATATCTAGCAAGGCAAAGCTAACAAGCTTTTCAACCATTTTAAATAAATAGATATCTCTATCTTCGTTACATAAGAGTTTATTGTGGCTTTGATTCGGGTTTATCCTCAATCTCTAATTATATATATATATATATATATATATATATTCCCTTTTGTATTTATAGAATATGAATATAAACATAAATATACATTTATAGGGTAATTCCATTAGACTAAGCCCATGATACTTTCTAGGGCTCTCTCACTTGTGGAGCTACAAAACAGGCGAGCTCGCTCATTTACTTTTTGTTCAAATTCTTCATCCACATGTAATCTTCTAATAGTGTGATACCCCAGATATTAATTATTTATAATGAACACCTAAGGATGAGTGACCACTAGATATTAGGATGAAAGGATGGTTAGAAAGTTCCATTAGGCTGTGATCTAAGTTAAGGAGAAAAGAAAAACGATGATGAAAGAAATTATTATCTAAGCGAATGTCTGACACCAAGGATGGAATCTAGTGACGAAGCAAAAATTGGAGTCTTGATGGTCAAGGATAAGGTTGATGACAAAAGTGAAAATTCAATAAAAAGCAGCCATAGAGATGAGGCTAGATCTTATAATTGAGGCAAGACATTACGAGGGAAGCGATAAGAGGCTATATTAGGGATGATAGAAATGATGAGAGACATGACGTGAAGAGGAATATGTATGAGTTAATTAATAGAGAAGTTTAATGAGATAGATGGATTTGATGTGGAAGAAGATGAATATAAGACTAAATATTAATGAATGAACAGATAGGTTCAATTTAGCGAGAAGAGTAGAGCGAATTTGAGAATTCAGAGTAGGCGTGACCGAGGATATCCATAGATTTACGAAGGGAATTGGGTAAGTCTAAGCTGAGTAGAACGAGGACAAACTGTGGATTCGATGATAGGGCTTCGATTCCAGTGTCTGTTTATGAGACAAACTGATGGGTTCGTATATGCATAGTGTAAGTTGATAGTGGAGTTAGATATTTTATGATGTGTGTTTTGGATGGAAAGTCATCTACCACTAACAGTTTCTCCAAATAATTAATAAGAGTTTTCTTTTCCCAGAAAAAAAGTTACATTTCCAATAAAACTTTTCTTTACCAATGTGACTTGTCTTCTTTTTATAAATAATTGTTGACCAGTTTTATGTCATTTTATAATGTAAGCTATTATTACTTCTTCTCTATATAAGACCTTAAGACTGTTCAGTTTTTGTTTTGAACGGTTATATTCTCTTTTTAAAAAGCTTAAGTACTAAGTTTTTCTCTGAAACTCAGCATAATTCAAATCCAAAACTCAAAACTCTTTCATCAAGCCTTTTTCTTCAAAAGAGGATAGCCAATCGACAAATGAAACCCAGGATCTAAATGGTAGATGATTCTTTCAGTTTTCTTAGAAAAGCTCCAAGTGGATCTAGATGATAGGTTTGTAGATTCAGTGAGCCCAATGGTGATGGATGTTAACTCAAGGAATGATCAAGGAGTTATTAAGATGAATCCTAATGGGTTAGTTGATGGAGATTCTTCTGACAAGAAATCACCTTGGCTGAAGGTGGAAATTTTGTGAGGTAAATTTAGAAATGTAAAGTTATGAAATGCATTAATTTATAATGAAACTTCTTTATGTGTTTTTGTTGAATTTCATTCATTTGCTGATCTAAATATGTGTTTTATTACTTTCATTAGTATTGTTACCATCACCATCATTAGGTAACTCATTGTAATCTCTTTGAAATATCTTATGATTTCATTGTAACGAGGCCACTTAAGCCAAAGCCTATGTATATGTTTTTGGTGAGGCTATTCGCGTCGAAGCCAATATCTTGTAATTGATGAAGCCAATTGGACTAACCTTATGTTTGAAATAAAAAAGTATTCATTTTCTCATTATTGTTTATCATTGATCTCTTCACTAACAGAATGCCCAACTAATGAGGAAAATCATTAGACCATGTGTACAAGTGACTCGACTAACTGAATCTATAAACTAAGTCAGATGTATCATTGCAGGCATGCAAATGTATTTTTAGGATAATATAGCAGCCCTTGATAGTGATGAAGAGCACCTGAGTTCTCTCATGAGTGCCTTCGATAGTTATTTTTATATCGCGATAGTATTATCACTGCAAGAAAAACAGAGATTAGCAACTTCAAATATTAGTCACTAATCTATTAAATTTAGTCGCTAAATAACAATAGCGACTACTTTGCGACTAACAACAGTAGTCACTTATTAATGACTGCAATAGTTTTAGTCGTTGTTTACTGACTATATAATTTAGTCGCTAATCAGCGAAATGTAGTCGCTAAACTACTCGCCAAATGTTAAGTATGTGACTATTATTGCGACTATCTAACGACTACACTATATTTTTTTTTATATTTTTTTTTTGTTTGAACACTTACATAAATGGTGATATTAGGCAAGAAAAAAATTTACAAATAAATTAAAAAATATATTTAATAAATAAATTAAAAAATACAATAAGTATTCAAATGTACAATTAAAAAATAAATATATACAAATATAATGTATATAAATATGCCCACCCTAAGATCCAGTGGGCGGATCCTGCTGTGATGGAAGGTCAGTGGGCGGATCGGAAAGCTGAGATGGAGGATTTGTGGAAGGATCCTCGGCTAGAGGGTCAGTAGGAGGATCAGGAACCACCGTCGACTAATACAACTAACTTAGCAGATTTAGTAGGGCTTGCATCTTTTTGCTAAATGTTGATCTAAACTCATTGTACTTCTACTGCATCTCTACTCGAAACTCTGCCCGAACCAAATCCTGAATGCAGTTGTCAGTAAGCAAAGGAGATGATGTCAATTGGGAGGAGGAGGAGCCAGCTTGAAATGTAGCAAAATGGCTTCCAATCATGTAGATGAGGTTTTGCCTCTTCTCAGCATTAACGACGTGCAGGTAGATAGCGTCCTCATCCACGATCGGGTTCTGCACTTCCTGCCCCTCCTCACCCTCCTGCCTAACTTAGGACTGTGCAGCAGCCTCTGCCTCCCGTTGTAGCTCTTATCGCACAACATCTTGTAACCAATTAACATGTACATTAATTTATAATTAGTGCACAATATAAAAACAAAATTAATAATTGGCTATTTGGTTTGGAAAAAAATTTAGATTACCGCTATTTGCCTCAACCTCTCGTCTACCCATTGCTAGCTAACTTTTGAGGTGTGCAACCTCTGATGTACTTCTGGAAAGGTCGGCTGCCTCCCTAACTTTTCAGCTTGCATGAAAATATTATTTTCATGATTATTTATTATAAGACTTTGTGTAAATTAATAAGTTTATAAAATTATGCAATAAAACTTACAAGCTTCCTCCAATGATTGGAAAAATGAACAAGACTATCCTGTGTGTTTGGAGGTCCCGTTCTTGGTCCTGCTTTCTCCGTACTATAGTTAACGGACAAGATCTGTTGGCACTGGCAGAATTCGGGAGAAGCCCATTTTTGTTCCCACGCCTTCTATACTTCCTCCGGGACGTGAGCATGTCGGCCCTTCTTCCGCTACTTGTTCATCATGTAGGTGTAGCGGGTCTGGCAAAGGGCCAACCATGTTGCTTTTATAGCCGTCTCCAGCTTATCTTCCCAGAAAATTATTTATGTGAAAAAAAATGAGTACAAACGTTAGTTGGGAAATATATGATAGATTTACAAATTATTTATTAAGTTATTTCTTTTACCTGGAATTATTTCCAATAAAATTCCCTTGTAATTTTCGGGACAACTTTCTAGTTGTAGCCATTCGAATTCACGCGATTCTTGAATATTGCCGTGATCTTATGCGAGCACTGGTTCTGATCCATAAACCTACATAATATGAATTTATAAAAATTAATTAGAAAGTTATAAATTTATAAAAAAATTCACAGAAAGAGTCTATTTACTTGCTGCTTCTGCTCAAGCTGCAATCGTGTCCTGTCGTCGAGTGACCTTGCAGATGTAGAAGATGAATGGATCGCTAGAGAAGGCATGACCGACGTAGAAGGTGTCTCTAGCACCAGAGTCAGGGTGAAACGTGCACGACAGGATTTGCAATTGGAACTGTAAGTGGCTGCGCCAATGACATAGCCCGAAGAGCTAGATCTGGAAACGACTAACTGATGGAGAGGGGAGGGGGAGGGGGAGGGGGAGAGGAGGAGGGAGACAGTTGACTGATAAAGGGGCAAGGGGAGGAGGGGTGGTCGGGATCTAATCACCCTAGCCACCACGTCCGGATCTGCGTCCAGAAAGATCTGAATTAGATCCACGTACTCGAGCCATGTAGCTACACATATTTCATGTGTTAATATATATATAAAAAAAAGGAAAAATAAAATAATATTATATACTAAATAATATTCTGTCAAAATTTCGGCAGAGTCTCCTCTATAATTAGGATATTTCCCCCTATTTAAGGAAAAAAAAAAGCACTTCTAAATACATACAACAATTAACAACAACTGAACTGCCCCTTTGGGCCTCCAAAATCAGCAAATTAACATCTCAATCAATTCTCAATTCAAATATCATCAAACATAAATATCATCAATATCAACTATATAAGAAATCTCATCAAATTCACATAATACCATCTATATCTATATGTATAAAAATAAAATATAACTATTGTCTTTATGCAAGAAAGAAAAAAAAGAAAATGCAAGTGTGTAATGTGAATTAATTAAGTTTGGGGGAGGAGGCATTTATAAGGCAAAATTGGTTATGGGCATGTATGTCACTATTCTTGCTAACCACTTTCAATGTATCACTCATGAAGACGAGCAGTATAGGATTGTCATTTCCTCTAAAGACTACTTAGGAATGAATACATTGAGAGAAATGGAAATTGCCATTAAAGATTCTCAAACCAGGCAATGGAGAAGGACTACTCCAGCTGATGTACGGAAAGGTAAATCCCCTATTGGAGTAGGTGAGGATGAGGGTGATGATGAGGCAGATATTGATGCCTACATGGCAGAAGAATCAACAGAGCCAGCAACTGAACACCAGGGAGAAGACCCCTCAGTCCCTCCACCTTGAAAGAGGAGTAGACATCCTGCTAGTGGTATAGAGCCTTCTAGAACTACTTCGGATGACATTCTTCATCAACTTATGGAGCGTCTCACCACTTTCGAGACAAATGTGTACACCAGATTGGATGGTTTGGAGGCAAATCAGCGGCTTCTTCATCAGTCCGTTCAGGAAATTCGCTGTCAGATCACTCTTGGTGCAACAGTTGAGGACATATTCACTGGACCTATACCCCAATCTCAGCCTCCTCCACCTCTTTCTGTCATGACCCGATTCCAAAGCCGCGACTGTCTTAAGGCATGGGTAGGCATAAGGTCACCAAAAATCTGTAGAACCTAATAAATTCCCCGGATCCATAATAACATATTCAATGCAAATCATATATTTTATCACATTTTAGCCCAATTATACCATTCCATTATATCTTAATTAAATATAAAATATCTACTGTCTAGATCCATTCAAATACTACGGAGTATCTGGAGGAATATTAAAACATTACACCATAAGCAATATAAATAATTATATTAAAGATAGCTTCTTGTGAAGGAAAGAAAAATAAGAAGCTCAGTCTTCTCTGTCTCTAGCCTCTTCTACTCTAACACCTGAAAAAAAATGGTGAAGAGGAGTGAGCCTTCAACTCAGAGAATTATGTAATATACCGATATTTGGGGGCTGTATGAAAAAAAAATATCATATATCAAATATGGGTCAGAACATTATCATATATATATATGTGCTTGCAAGAAAAGGCACCAAATAGACAGAACCAAACAAATAATTAATTAATTATAATAACTAATAAGGGCAGTAACTTCTCCCTTTTAATTAATAACGCATGCTTGGCCAAGCATACGCCTAGAGTACATAGTCCTTTCTAGGTATGACACTGACAAATCTGACTCTATCAGCTGAGTCACCGGTGCACATGGCCTAATGGCTTATCCTCCATTAGTATAGGCGTTCTGTCACCAAATATGGTCTATGGTTCAGTCAAAGGTTCAGTAGGAGCATTAACAAAATATAGACCAAAATAGTCTTTCAATAATCAATGGGTAATATTCAATAAATTCTGGTCAATAAAAGATTATGAACAATAAACAAATCTTATCAAAGTAACAAAAAGAATTCGCAGATCAATATCAAAAATGATATTATCAAAAATTAACAATAATCAATATAATTATTTAGAATAAATAATTAAATAGTATTTGCAGATAACAAATTTTACGGTAGGTTACCATGTACTGATATATTCCATAACTCACCTCTCTATGCAAATTTCTCCAATCAAATTCAATCACCTTAACAAAATTCACAATATCTGATCCATTGACCTACAATAAAATTCTTAATTTAATTATTATCGGATCTGAACTTAGGATTTCTATAAATCCATATAAATTAATTAATAATTCTACATTAAAAATTAATACGGATCTGATCTATAACTCAATCGTAAAAATTATTACGTTATAAAAATCATAATAATTATTTGAAACAGATTTAGAGAATCGACTGTTTCTCATCGGAAAAAGTTGTCGGAAGAGTCACCAGTAAATATAAATCGGTAACAATTTTAATGAAATATATATCAATGAACTCATCTCGGAATGATGGATCTAAAAATGATGATCGTTTCTGCCTTTCGTAGAAAATTCGCCGAAAATCTGCTCCGGCAGACCCGATATCGCCGGATTCCGGTCAAAAAAATAAAAGTTAATTCAAAATTAACGAATGATATACCAAATCGAAGCTGGAAAGATAAGAAATCCAACTGTACCAAAATCATCAAAAATGGAGGTCGAAAAGTCGACGAAACAAAGCTTGGAAGCTTCTGGCTGGCAACCCGCTTAGGCGGCGCGTGCGGCGTCTGTAGACGGCGGACGGAGGCATTCTTGATGGCGTTGAAAAGATCTCTCTCTCCTCTTTCTAGGCGTACAACGCATGTCACAATCGGAGGACCGGAAGGCGGCGAAATTGGCTGAGGAAGTTGGCTGCCTCTTCACCCTCAAAAATTCTGACACTTTCTCTCTCCTCTCTCTCTCTTTATCAAACCCGAGGCAACCCATCAATATAAGCTGCAAATTATTATTATTATTATTATTATTATTATCATCATTATTGTTATCATGTCGGCAGGGGCAAATGGATGAACCAATCATCCACTTTAATAAAGCAGGTTCGAAAATCTTTTTTTTTATAAATATTTTTAATAAATAATAATAATACAAATAAAATACCAAATATTTTTTAATTATAATTAAATAATATCAATAAATATTATTAACACTAATAATAAATAATTAGTAATTATTTAAAATAATTATAATATCATTTTCACAAATAAATTAATACTTTTAAAATTTTTCTGAAAATTTTTATCCACCAAAATTTTTATTCTTTTAACAAATAAAATACCCAAAAATTAATAATTGACCAAATTAAAACTCAAGGTATTACAATCTTCCCCCCTTAGAAAAATTCGTCCTCGAATTTTAAACAAAACAATCAATCAACACAAAACATTACTTTCTATTCAAATAGCTCAATATTTCAATATTTAAAAAAAAAAAAATACAATACTAATTTAAATTGTCAGAAAATAGAAATGAATATTTATCTCGCATACTTTGCTCACTCTCCCAAGTACACTCTTCCATAGATTGATTTCGCCACAATACTTTTACCATTGGAATTTCCTTATTTCGAAGCTTTCTAACCAATCGATCCACAATAGCAATCGGTACTTCTTCATAAGACAAATCTTGCTTAAGATCAAACGATTGAGCTTGCAATACATGCGATGGATCCGAAACATACTTACGAAGCATCGAAACATGAAACACTGGATGAACATTCTCCAAATTGGGCGGTAATGCCAGTCGATATGAAACCTCTCCCACTAGATCCAGAATCTCAAAAGGACCAATGAAACTCGGAGACAATTTACCTTTCTTGCCGAATCTCATAACACTTTTCATCGGTAAAATCTTTAAGAACACATGATCGCTAATAGTAAACTGAAGATCTCTTCTCTTAGGATCAGCATAGCTCTTTTGACGACTGAGCGCTGTCTTCAATCTTTCTTTTATGAGAGGTATATTCTCTGAAGTATACTGAATCAATTCAGGTCCTTCTATGAACTTCTCACCTACTTCATCCCAACAAATAGGAGATCTGCATTTCCTCCCATACAATGCATCATAAGGCGCCATCTTAATCGTGCTGTGATAACTGTTATTGTAGGTAAATTCAATCAAAGGTAAATGCTTATCCCAATTCCCTCCAAAGTCCAGAATACACATTCTTAACATATCTTCTAAATTTTGGATGGTCCTCTCAGATTGGCCATCCGTTTAAGGGTGGAAAGCTGTACTGAAATCCAATTAAGTGCTTAATGACTCTTGCAACTTTTGCCAGAATCTCGATGTGAATTGCGTACCTCTATATGAAATAATAGAGATTGGAACTCCATGAAGTCTCACTATTTCATCAATGTACAGTTGAGCATACTGTAAAGCTGAGTAAGTGGTCTTAACTAGCAAGAAGTGAGCTGATTTGATCAATCGATCCATAATTACCCATATGGAGTCATACCCACTTGAAGTCCTTGGCAAACCGACCACAAAATCCATAGTAATTCTTTCTCATTTCCATTCCGGCAATGGCAATTGTTGAAGTAACTCAGAAAGTTTTTGGTGTTCAAACTTAACTTATTGACAGGTTAAGCATTTTGCCACAAATTCAGCTATATCCTTCTTCATTCTGCTCCTCCAATAAGAACTCTTTACATCATGATACATTTTAGTTGCATCCGGATGTACATTGTAAGTTGCATAATGGGCCTCTTTCATAATCTGTTCCCGTAAGTTATGAACCGCAGGAACACACAATCTAGTGCCATATCTCAATACTCCATCTACAATAGTAAATCTAGGAGTTTTCTCTGCTTCCACATCATTTTTCAATTTTACCAAATAAGGATCCTTGTCCTGAGCAGCTTTAATCTGATCAATCAAGAGTGGTTTGACTTGAAAGTAAGCCAAAAGTATTCTATAATCTGACACTTCAAATCTAACGTCCAGATCATACAAACTTTGCATTTCCTTTACCAATGATCTCCGGTGCATATGGATGTGAGCTAAGCTTCCCAATGACTTTCGACTTAGAGCATTTGCTACTATATTTGCCTTTTCTGGATGGTATATAATCTCACAGTCATAATCCTTAAGCAATTCCATCCATCTTCTTTACCTAAGATTTAGATCTTTCTGTTGGAAGACATACTTTAAACTTTTATGATCAGTGTAAATCTCACACTTTTCTCCGTAGAGATAGTGTCTCTAGATTTTCAAAGCAAACACTATTGCAGCCATCTTCAAATCATGAGTTGGGTAATTTAGTTCATGCTTCTTTAACTGTCTAGAAGCATAAGCTATTACCTTTCCATTTTGTATCAAAACACATCCAAGTCCCACACGTGATGCATCACAATAAACTGCATACACTCCTTCATTAGATGGTAGTGCCAAAATAGGTGCTGAAGTGAGATAAGTCTTAAGTTTCTGAAAACTCTCTTCACAAGCATCCGACCACTGATACTTTATTTGCTTCTGAGTAAGCCTGGTCAAAGGAGATGCTACTTTGGAGAAATCTTTAACAAATCTCCGATAATAACCTGCTAAACCCAAGAAACTTATGATTTCTGTTACATTGGTGGGTCTAGGCTAATTAAGGATTGCTTCCACTTTCTTTGGATCCACTTGTAGTCCTTCCTTACTAACTATATGCCCCAAGAAACACACACTATCAAGCCAAAATTCACATTTGGAGAGTTTAGCATACAACCGATGCTCTCTCAAAGTTTGCAATACCATATGGAGGTGCTCTTCATGTTCTTCCCGACTCTTTGAATACATCAGTATATCATCAATGAACACAATGACAAATTTGTCTAAGTAAGGCTTGAAGACTCTATTCATCAAGTCCATAAAAGTAGCTGGTGCATTCATCAACCCAAAAGGCAACACTAAGAATTCATAATGCCCATATCTGGTTCGAAATGCTACTTTGGACATATCCTCTTTTCGAATTCTCAGTTGATGATGACCCGATCTCAAATCTATCTTTGAGAAATGGCTTGCGCCTTATAGCTGATCAAATAAGTCATATATTCAAGGCAATGGATACTTATTCCGAATAGTGACCTTGTTCAGTTGCTTGTAATCAATGCATAGCCTTAAAGAACCATCTTTCTTCTTTACAAACAATACAGGTGCACCCCAAGGTGAACTACTAGGATGAATAAATCCTTTATCAAGTAAATCTTGCAACTGCATTTTCAATTCAGCTGGTGTCATACGATAAGGAGGTATGGAAATTGGATTAGTTCCTAGTAATACTTCAATATTAAATTCGATCTCTCTTTCTGGTGGCAAACACGGTAGTTTTTCAGGAAATACATTTGGAAATTCATTAACAACTGGTATATGCTCTATCACCTTCACTTCAACCTTGGTATCCCTAATGTATGCCAAATACCCTTGGCATCCTTTTCTCAACAGTTTTCTTGCTCTAATAACAGAGATCAAATTATACGGTGCTCTACTTCTTTCTCCTTGATACTCAAATTCTTCTCCCAAAGGAGGTTTAAACACTATCTTCTTATCATGACAATTGATGGAAGCAAAATTCTTGGACAACCAATCCATGCCCAAGATCACATCAAATTCTAACACTGGCAATTCTATCAGATCAACTTTTAATTCTCTAGAATTAATTTTTACTGTACAAGAAGGAAAAACATTCTGAACTTGTATCTCTTCTTCTAAAGGTGTAGACATAATCAATGGATTTCTAATAATTTGTATGCCACACACAATTTTTTAGCAAAATAAGAAGAAACAAAAGAATGAGTAGCTCCAGAATCAAATAGTACTCTTGCATCCATAGATTGGATAGGAAGAATACCTGTAATCACTGTGTTAGAGGCCTGCGTTTCATGTTGTGCTAAAGCATATACCTTTCCTTTGCCTCTACCCATAAAAGCTTGTCTAGAAGTTTGACCAGAAGCTTGCTCTTTACCTCTACCAATCTCAATACCTCTACCAACATTTCCTCTACCCATCGACATTCCACTGTTACCAACTCTCTCCATTTGTACTATGGACTGAGAAGCCTGGGGTCTAACTGTAAATCCTCGAGGACAATCTTTCACAAAGTGCCCTGACTATCCGTAACCAAAACAAGTACCGATTTCTCTATGGCACTGTCCCTTATGGATCTTCCCACATGTAGGGCATAGAGGAAGGGAAAGTCTAGATGGAGTGGAATTTGCTACACTGTAGCTCATCTGAGGGGCCGATCTAGTAGGATTCTGTTTTGCTGAAGGTCTCCACTGTTGGCTTCTGAAATTACATGATGGCTGAAAAGACATATCCATGCTCTTCACCCCACTATCATCTCTGTCTTGCTTAGAGGAACTACCAACCCTTGCTTTCTTCTTTTGTTCTCTTACTGCTTTCACCTCCATTTTTCTATTCTCAATCATTCTTGCTTTGCCGACAACTTTGGAGAAATAGTCAAATTCTTGAGCAGCAAGAACTTTAAACAATGGCTCAATCAATCCCCTCCAAAAATGCTGAATTCTAGCAGCTTCATCAGGTACGAGAGTTGGAGCATACTTACTCAATCTGCTAAATTTCTTAGCATATTCTGAAATAGTCACGTCTAGAGTCTGTACTAGTCTTTCAAACTCCAATGTTCTAGCTTCTCTTACACTCTCTGGTAAGAATTCATCTACTACTTTTTCTTTAAAATACTCCCAAGTAATTTCCTCACCATTCCTAAGCATACCAGCAATGCTTCTTTTATACCATTCTTTAGCATCTTCTTTTATTAAATACCCAGAAAATTTCATTGCCCTTTTGTCTAGAATTCTCAAAATCCATGCTTTTTCTTCCATCTCTTCCAAGAAATCCGTAGGGTTCACATCACCCTTATACTCTGAAGGTTTTAACTTCAAGAATTTCTCATAGCTGACTTCCTCTACTTGAGGTACATTTTGCGGTTGAGGCGAAGCCACTGGAGGAATAACTGGAGCAACAGGGGCAACAGGAACTGGAGGAACAGGTTGTTGTCTCTGCTGAGTAACCAACTCAACTAACATTTCATAATTTCTTTGAAGTTGGTATAGTTTTTGTGCTATTGCAGCCACATCAATAGGAGGTACAGGGGGAGGAACTGCATTATCCTCTGCTCAGCTTACAGAACCTTCTTTAGGAATAATAACTCTTCTAGGGCGACCTCGACCTCAGCCATGTTGCGGAGGCAAATCCATACTGATGAAAGAAACAAGGTAAACTCAATTTCATAACATAATGATATACGTAGATCTATATTAAAAGGAAACAGGACAATGACGTGATGGAATCTTATACTTCGTAGTTTCCCTAATTATGCATATACTTAGCTTACAATACTTTCTATAGTTTCAAACTTATGCTCTGATACCACTTCTATCACGAACCAATTCTGAAGCCGCGACGGTCCTAGGGCATGGGTAGGCATAAGGCCACCAAAAACCCGTAGAACCTAATAAATTCCCCGGATCCATAATAACATATTCAATACAAATCATATATTTTATCACATTTTAGCCCAATTATACCATTTATAATACCATTCCATTATATCTTAATTAAATATAAAATATCTAATGTCTAGATCCATTCAAATACTACGGAGTATCTAGAGGAATATTAAAACATTACACCATAAGCAATATAAATAATTACATTAAAGATAGCTGCTTGTGAATGAAAGAAAAATAAGAAGCTCAGTCTTCTGTGTATCTAGCCTCTTCTACTATAACACCTAAAAAAAATGGTGAAGAGGGGTGAGCCTTCAACTCAGGGAATTATGTAATATACCGATACCTGAGGGCTGTATGAAAAAAAAATCATATATCAAATATGGGTTAGAACATTATCATATATATATATATATATATATATGTGCCTACAAGAAAAGACACCAAATAGACAGAACCAAACAAATAATTAATTAATTATAATAACTAATAAGGGCAGTAACTTCTCCATTTTTAACTAATAACGTATGCTTGGCCGAGCATACGCCTAGAGTACATGGTCCTCTCTAGGTAGGACACTGATAAATCTGACTCTATCAGCTGAGTCACCGGTGCACACGACCTAATGGCTTATCCTCCATTAGTATAGGTGTTCTGTCACCAAATATGGTCTATGGTTCGGTCAAAGGTTCGGTAGGAGCATTAATAAAATATAGACCCAAATGATCTTTCAATAATTAATGGGCAATATTCAATAAATTATGGTCAACAAAAGATTATGAACAATAAACAAATCTGGTCAAAATAACAAAAAGAATTCACAGATCAATATCAAAAATGATATTATCAAAAATTAACAATAATCAATATAATTATTTAGAATAAATAATTAAATAGGATTTGCAAATAACAAATTTTACGGTAGGTTACCATGTACCAATATATTCCATAACTCACCTCTCTATGCAAATTTCTCCAATCAAATTCAATCACCTTAACAAAATTCATAATATCTGATCCACTGACCTACAATAAAATTCTTAATTTAATTATTATCGGATTTGAACTTAGGATTTCTATAAATCCATATAAATTAATTAATAATTCTACATTAAAAATTAATATGGATCTGATCTATAACTCAATCGTAAAAATTATTACGTTATAAAAATTAGAATAATTGTTTGAAACAGATTTAGAGAATCGACTGTTTCTCACCGGAAAAAGTTACCGGAAAAGTCACCGGTAAATATAAATCGGTAACAATTTTAACGAAATATATATCAATGAACTCATCTCGGAACGATGGATCCAAAAATAACGATCGGTTCTGCCTTTCGTCGAAAATTCGCTGAAAATCTGCTCCGACAGACTCGATATCGCCAGATTCCGGTCAAAAAAATAAAAGTTAATCCAAAATTAACAAATGATATACCAAATCGAATCTGGAAAGATAAGGAATCAAACTGTACCAAAATCGTCGAAAATGGAGGTCAAAAAATTGACGAAACAAAGCTTGAAAGCTTCTGGCCGGCGATATGCTTAGGCAGCGCGTGCAGTGTATGTAGACGGCAGATGGAGGCGTTCTTGATGGCGTTGGAAAGATCTCTCTCTCCTCTTTCCAGGCATACAGCGCGTGTAATAATCGGAGGACCGAAAAGCAGCGAAATTGGCTGAGAAAATTGTCTCTTCACTCTCAAAAATTCGAAAATCTTTTTTTTTATAAATATTTTTAATAAATAATAATAATACAAATAAAATACCAAATATTTTTAAATTATACTTAAATAATATCAATAAATATTATTAACACTAATAATAAATAATTAGAAATTATTTAAAACAATTATAATATCATTTTCACAAATAAATTAATACTTATAAAATTTTTCTGAAAATTTTTATTCACCAAAATATTTATTCCTTTAACAAATAAAATACCCAAAAATTAATAATTGACCAAATTAAAATTCAAGGTATTACACTTTCAGATGCTTAGTCTTTAGTTTTTATCATTATAGTTTTTATGCTTATGACTCCCTTCATATGGCACATTTTCTCCGTTTGGTACTTTTGTAGTTGACTATTTTGGTATTTTTGATATTTTAGTACTTTTGTAGTTAACTATTTTGGTTTTCATGATATTTTGGTGCTTTAGT
>CATKHJ010030485.1:0-22040 GCA_949750685.1 Vernicia montana | reverse complement strand
AGTGAACTTCCTTCTCTCTGATTTACAGGGTTGTTGGTTGGTGATAGTAGCTACCTCTCTACCTTTCTGTTTGGTGGAGATAATAGGAGTGGAAGTACAAGGGCTACTATTCTTGCATCTTTTTCCAACTGTGTGAGCTTACTGGAGCACAGTGGTGTTGCGCTTCAAGGGTAGTTTGATGGGCCTTTTGATGTTTGGCTGGGTAGAGGCTCCTATTCCTTAAAAAGGATTCAAGGAAGGAGGAGGGTCAACCTTGGTGTTTGGCGACATGAAACTTTGAGGAGCTCTTCCATTATTGGTCAGATCAATAACAAGGGTTGGGTTGGCATGAGTGCTTGGGATTAGTTGTGTGGAATTTTTGGATACTTCTTTACCATGGATCAGTCCAAAGATAGGATTTGATATGGTTGCAGCATTGGGACCAAATGTGGTGTTGGTCGAGAAAGGGGAGATGTCGGGCCGATTGATCATGGGAGGAGTAACGGTGTTGGTCTGATCATGATGGGGTGCAGTGAAACTTTAATTAAGGCTAATAATAGGAGTTGATATGGTTGCAATAGTGGGACCAAATGTGGTGTTGATCTAGAGAGGGGAGGTGTCAGGCCGATTGATCATGGGAGGAGTTACGGTGCTGGTCTGATCATGATAGGGTGCGGCGGAACTTGAATTAAGGCTAATGATAAGAGTTGATATGGTTGCAGCAGTAGGACCAAATGTGGTGTTGGTCGAGAAAGGGGAGGTGTCAGGCCGATTGATCATGGAAGGAGTTACGGTGTTGGTCTGACCAAGACGGGGTGCGGCGAAACTTGAATTAATTGGATGTGACTTGGTTTGATTAGCAAAATGGAGGGATGTGAAGCTGGTCAGATTAACATGGGGTGTGATCAAAGGACTTGAAGCCATTAGATTTGACTTGATTTGGTTTAGTGTCTGCTTTTGAGAGCTCAAGGCTTTAGTGAGATGGGCCAATGCTTTGTTGAAGCTGGTTTGTTGAGCAGTCAGAGCTCGGTTGAAATTGGTTTGTTGGGTAGCTAAAGCTTTGCTGAAATTGGCTTGTTGAGTACTGAGGGCAAAGTTGAGGTTGGCTTAAAAATTCTCCTCTTGCTTTTTGAGGAGGTTGGTGAGGAGAGCGTTCATGGTATCCATGTTGATTGGGTTGGCCATCGGTACCTTCAAAAGAAAAGGAAAAGGAAAAGGAAGGGTAAGAATTTACACTGGAAAAATCATATTTGGATGCAATAATATATTGGGAAAAATGATTCCCTTTACCAGGTTTATTGGTCGAGTGTTTTTTTTTTTTTTTGTGACTGACCACCGATTTTAGTTTACAGGGTGATAAGAATTGGTTCAAGGCATAACCTAGATGCGAGGTTTGTATGCATGGTTATGTCGTGATGCATACCAAAAAGGTTTCATGGGTATATGCACAAGGTCTTGATTATTACGGTCCATGGAACCTAAAGTCCAAGGATAAAGCAACTATATGCACATGGGTGAAGGGTAGCTTGGTTTAAGGGTTTTCGTCCCACTAAAGCATCGATATACCTAACTACATGTGAGTCAAAGAGACTCACGTGGATCCAACAGTACGGATTGCTCGTTACACTACCGAAATGATATGGGATTCGTCGTGGGGTGAAATGCTTTCGCTACTCAAATAGTGTTGTCAAACTAATACTACTCACCATCCAAAAGTTTTTCTAAATCTAGAGTTAGGCAATGAGCCTTTTATTATACAAAATGATGCATGAAATTTAAATTAAACTCAAGTACCAAATGGATATTATTTTGAAAGAATTCAAACCAAATAGTAATCCTCTTATTTTTGCTTTCCTTTTATTTGAAAAAAATGGTGGCAATTGTCCCCAGTGGAGTCGCCAACTTTGAAGCCTCGCCTGAACGCCCCTCCCCTCGCTTGGAAAAAAATATGAAATTTACCTTAAGGAAAAGCGAGCAATTCTTAAGGGAGTTAAGGTACAAATTTCGGTGCTCACGATTGAAAGCGGCTATCTCCTCAAAAAATTGATTTGATTTTTGAAAGAGATTCGGGAGTCGCCACCCTAATTTATTTAAATGGAAAAATTAAGGAAAAATCCAATTTGACTCCAATTTATTAATTTTTGATTAATTTACCCAAAGATAAAGTCACTAGCTCTCGAACCAGGTTGAGCTCAGGGACTAGATTTTTGGTTTAAAATAATATCAATTTGGCTCTTTAGTTTAATTTAACTTGAAATTTGATTTCATGGATGACAAATATTAATTGCAATATAGAGTGCATGAGCATGGCATAATTATGAGTGTGTGAAAAAATAAATAGCAAGTATTTAAACATCCACAAGCAAATGAGAGTATTTCCTCTAGCCCTTATGGGCGCTAGGGAAATCACAAGATCGCTCCTTCACTCCAAAGTAATTAAATTGACTAATAACATTAATTAAAATTTACAATGTACAATGGATTTACATTGAAAAATAAAAGGGGAAGGGGATTTATTGAGATTTGGATTTGAGACCTGGATTTAGATTCCAAGCATGCCTATGTACCCCATTGAATGGGTATCAAAACTCACGTAGTTCATTTCACAGTGAGGTGGAGGGGTTTAAGGATCTGTCAGATTTGATTGGATTGATTTGGTTTGAGGTTTGAGTGAGGGTAAGAGATTATACCTTCTTTTTCAGTTAGTGTGGTGGGAGAATGATTTTGCCGGAACGGAGTTCCGTTTTCAAAAAACGAGGATAAGAGGGTGAATTTTAAAAAAAAAAATTAATTTGATAATATGGTTGCTTAATTACCTAATTTTTAATTAATTAAAAAGATTAATTAATTAAAGTGATTAATTAAAAGGATTAATTAATTAATCAAATTGTGATTAATTAATCAAATTGAGTTAAAGATTAATTAAGATTAATTATTTAAAAAGAATTTAATTGATTACTTTTAATTAAATAGGGTGATTACTCAAAATGAGTAGTTGATAGTCATCAATACTAACTATAGGAGTGTGAAGAAAATGGAGGAGAGAAGGGGGTATTTATAGGAAATGTGATGTGGGGGTAGTATAGGTAGTGAAAGAGTGAAAGGACCAAAATGATGAGGCTATTTAGGGGCTAAAGAATTAGGTTGGAAGGGTAAAAATGAAATTTCAGTGCAAAAGGGGGACTAGCCACGAGGAAGGGTCGCGGACGCGCGTCCGTGTCAGAAACTAGCGGAAGTGTCAGAAAATTGTCTGCGGCGGACGGCGAGTATGGCGGATCCGCCGGAGGAGCTGGCGAATCCTCCAGCTCAGCGGGCGGACGCGTTAGTGTTGTACTGACGCGTGTCAGTACGACTGCGTCAGGCACATCAGTTCGAACATGCCAGGACGCTTGCGGTGGCCGTCGAGCGTCCTACGCGTCCGCAGGAAGGCTTCGCGACAGCCACGAGGCTGCCTCGGTGACGCACCCGTGGCAACGCCGCACTGCGGCCATTGGGTCAGTTTATTGGATTTTCGGATCAGTTTTCGAGGCTTCCGAGTCAATTTTTGGAGTATTTTGAAGTCTGAAAAATTACCGGTCAGTGGCAGTGGATCCGAAATTAATTATCGAACAGTTTGACAGTTAGTTTTGGAAAATTTTGATCAATTTTGGGAAAGTGTTATCCGGTACAGAAAGTCCGGTCATAATCAAAAAAATGTCAGTCTCATTGTAATATTATGCTTGAAAATCTATTTTTTTGAGGAGGCGCTACCCCCTTAACCCCTGTCTGCTAACCGGTTAGCAGGACCGCCGTACCGGCTCTACGTAGCGTACTAAATTTAGCAGGTGTCAAACTGTGACAGTATCTTAAAGGTGTAAAATTTAGCGTTCACAGCAAGCAAGAGACAAAACTCACCCATTATGTCTTTTATATGAATGTAAGGTATAGACTTACCCAAGGCATCCCTCAAATGAAGGGCTGCACTTAGAGCCTTCACGTCATAAACAATGCCTCTAAAGGTAAGGGTCTTAATGGTGGCTAGCTCATCATTACTCAGATTAGCATGCCAATTAGGAAAACTAGTGGCGAGAATCATCAAATGCCTAGGAAAGCCAAATCTTGGTCCTCTCTCCCCCAGACCATTTGTTTGCACAATAACAACGAACTTGTTGCTCCAGCTAGGGACTTTATTAACCTTGCCAGTGTAAAGATCGCGATGTCCTTTCTCCAAGGTTATTCAGATTTTCTTCTCTGGCAATCTAACCACCTTGAAGAAGAACACCATACTTAGGTAGCTTGTTCTACATACTCTCATTTCCTTCTTCTCACTCAAAGATTTACAAGCTATAAAGAAATCTATCTTCTTCTTTACAACCCCTTAAACTCCCAAACTAACTTAAGTATCAGAAACGCAAGGCTTAACCTCTTTGATGTTCTTTGCTCATCTTGCATGCCTAAAAATTCAGTTTAGAAAGATTCAGTCCAGCATTCACCTTCTTCAGAGATTGATAGCTTTTAATTCGAGCTTGTATCGTCCGTATTTGGCAAAAAAAAATAAAAAAAATGGCTTTTATTGTCCGTACGTGGGATAAGTGAAGTTGTGTAATGATACAGTTATTATAATTCACATTTAAAGTAAAAAATGATTCCTTTATAATTTCTGTCCATTTTTTCAGATCCCAACTCATCAATATATCATCGCCCACGTCACAGTAAAAAGTCTTCTCTCTCCCAATTTCATATACATAAAATTCTGTGTTCCAATTTGGTGTTCTCAGAACAATCATTATTAGCTTTTTTTTTCTTTTTTTAATTTAAAGCTTCTTTGTTTCTCATCATGGTTATGGTCTCTTCTCAACGCCTTTGGTGAAACCAATCATATCATGCGAGTACGTTAATTTCTTTAACCACTTTTTTTCTTTTTTCTTAGATTTGTGATCTATTCTGTTTTATTTGTGATCAATTGTTTGTACTATTATATATTCAAGTTCAATTGATGGCTATTGAAGGGTTATTTTCAAGCTTTCAATATTTGACTTATTGGGCCCTTTTTATTGTCTTCAATTACCAGCAAACTTTGACTTTTAAAAGGGAAGTTCTTGGAACCAGAGTCATTACACATCTGTTTGTTTCCGGAGAAAAAAATCTCAACAAGGTAATATTAGCATATTCATATTCTTTGTTATGTTGCTTTTTTTTTTCTTTAAATGATGGGTTTTTAATTTCTATTCTATCCTTCTAATATTTCCACCTTTCCTGTATTACTTTTCTTGATTTTCTCGTCAACCAAACAGCACAGACACGGAAACCCATAAATTATTTATTCTAGAGCAACTTTCTTAAAGTCTTTCTAATTTGGTAGAGAATAAATTTCATGGCATAAACACAACTTCTCCATTGCGAAACAGAGCTCGCTCAGGGAATCAACAATACAAAGAACGATATACATATAGCCTTGTACTCAAAGACAAGAAGAGCCAAGACAGTAGCAATTATAGGCCAAAACGATGGGTTCTTTCAAGGGTCATGCTCTACCGGGAACATTGTTTTTGTTGGTTGGTGTGTGGCATATATGGAGCTCTTTGGTTAGATATGTATCAAATCCAAAGGCCTTTCGTGTCCGGGTTTGGAATCCTGTGCCTGGTTTTGATGGGAAGCTCAAGTACTTGGAACTTTATCTCGTGGTCGTTGGTGCTTTCATTGATTTGTGTATTGAACTCTTGTACTCTACCCATCTCAAGTTTTTTGTCAATGGAGTCTTGAATCCTTCTCACATGAATGATTTCGAACACTCAGGGATGCTTCTTATGTTCTTCATATTTGGTGTTGTTTCATTGCTCTCAGAGAAAACGAGGTTGGTTCTTCTTTATCTTTAGTTTTTAAGGCTTCTTCTTACCTTTTTTGTACTCATATTGTATGATAATCTGTTTGGTGCTTGGGAAAATGAGGAAATAGAGGATTAAGACTCAGTATTTGGGGTTGGAGAAAATGGAATCTGATTCGAATCAATAGTGGCCTGGACCTTAATTTCTCCGTTGAGTAACTTTTTTTTGTTGCTTTAGTTTCCTGTGCTTTGATGGGTACACCATTAATTTTACATAGCAATGAAAGTTAAAAAAAAAAAAAAAAAAAAAAAAAATGGAAAATATTTGGGTGAAATTGAGAATCTAAAAGGATTTTAATGAAGCTCCTTCTTTGTTACGATTATTTTGTATATATGTTAGGTGGTGCAGGAAGTTAGGAATGAGAAAGCTGAAGAAGTAAATGGGAATGCCAAGCTTTAGCTCAGCCATATTCATTTCTAGTAACTGTTTCTAAGCATTCTCTAGGTGTCATTGCTGTATTTTTTGAGAGAGAATAATGAAATAAATTGTCCACTTTATAAATGAGCGAGTGAATTAACTCATTAGTTTCTGTTTTATGAAAGGTGATGTTATGTATATCTGAAGTGTCTACAAATTTTTCTTTTCTTAAACTAAATATTTGTTGAGAGAAATTTCGGTATACTTGCCCTTAGTTTTGGCTACAGTGGGCTAAAGATTTTAACTCAACTATTGACTGGGTAGAATTGAATTTGTCATTGTTATTAAGCTGAAAACACCATAAAAGAAATGGAATTCAGCAGAGACATTGTCATTGTTATCTGAGTCAATGCATATAATATATTGTGTGCACTTTAGCTTGTCTTGTGCAGCATCTGGGATAAAAGGTTCATTTGATAGCAAACAACTTGAAATGCTCATTGTCTCATTCATATCTCTAGGAGCTTAAGGGTTGTTCATAATTTCAATATAAAATAAAACAAAGTTAATCATACTTAAAAATTTTAAAAGTTCAGAAACTAACGTTGGAAAGTATATAGTGTTGCTATGCATTACAAAATTCATGTGAATTACTAGAAAAGTACAGACTTAACTTTGTTGATTGTTCCTTTAGGTTTTAAGGCACAAAACCTTATTAGAAAATAACTCTTTTGGTCCAATCATTTTTTAAATTTGACGAACTAGTGGCATGATGCAGATAAATAGTCACTTACCCTTTTCTTGGAAGACTTTGGAACTTCTGCTTATTACAATAGATGTGATAGAAAATAGGGAAAACTAAATGATGAACAATTGTCACCGAGCATCAAGTATCTGATAGAATATTTCTCTGTTTCAAATATTGCATTGAAATTATTTCTTTCCGGTCTAAAACTATGGACCTTGTGTCTTGTGTGTAGCATGTGACTTGAGTGGGATTTGAGCTTTAAACATTGGGACCCTTTTGGGTCTGAGCTGTATAATGGTTATATGAATCATTACCTTGTTGAGCATCAAGTTATTAATTGTTGCAAAATGAACATTTACCAAAACTGACTACCTGATTAAAGTGTTTGGTTCATGATATCAGAATCTTATATTTTTATTTGTTATTAATTCCTAGATTCCACAAGATCATCATCAATTCCACATCAATGTTTTTTATCTTTACTGTAACATAAGTGATTATGCAAAATCAAAGTGTTATCTTCATTGCAATTACAGCTAATTTCCAAAACCTTCTTTATGCTCTTAACTCCGGGCCCAGATTTCTACCCTTGCCAGAAGGAGCCCTTTGTTTGGTTGCTGCCACAGCATTTTGCGCAGAGTATCTACTGTTTTACTTTCACTCGACAACTCATAAAGGCCTTGAAGGATACTACCATCTCCTCCTTGTCCTCCTAATAGCACTATGTGTTTTATCCACAGTGGCTGGAGCTCTCCTCCCAACCAGCTTTCCTGTTGATTTGTCTAGTGGCATTGCTATAACTCTTCAAGGCCTCTGGTTCTATCAGACAGCCTTCAGTCTGTATGGACCCATGAGGCCAGATGGCTGTCAGCTTAAGGATGATCAGATCATATGTCGATCAATGGCCAGTCAGGTTCGAGGCGAGCTGCTTGCTAACTTCCAGCTTTTTAGTTTGGTCTTCGGTGTCCTTGCAGCAGTTGTGTTATCATATGGTTTTTCAGCATCCAAATATGGGCACTCTGATATTAGCAGCTTGCATTTGGCACAGGATGAATTCAACTAAGATTAAAATAGGTATGCTATTTACCCCATTTTTCCTTTTATTTATAAATTTTGCTACAATTTGTAAATTTTTTTTTTTTTTTTTTTTTTTTTTTTTTTTTTTTTGTCTTAAAGAAGTATTAGGAAAATCTTATGGGTGCAAATCATTGTATTCTACTCGCTGATCATCGGAAGGCACGTGAAATTATTCTGTATGTTTGTGTATCATTTGAATATCCTTCATTAGGAAAGAGCAAATACAATCTAAAACGAATTTTCCATTTTGCTAATTTTAGAAATATACTCTTAACAGTATATGGTGTGAAATAACTATAAAGTGCAGCCTGGAGTGGCATTTGCAAGTAAATATGCTTTTAGTGCAAGGCTGTCAAGTACGAATTAGGTTTCATCCACTTGTTACGTTTACTGGTGATTGTAAGTAAGGATTTTGGGTTTGATGCCTGAACCTAGACGGAAACAAAGATGTTGAGTTTAATGAGATATTTTACTATATCAATACTTTTCATGGTTTTACAGGTTAGTAATGATGCATGGACAATGGAGGAATAGATAGCCTTGGCTTTGATATGTTGTCTTGAGATGTCAACGATTCTAAAACATATCTTTGTAAATGGATGACTGGGTTGGCATAATAGCATATGATGACCTTTCTTGTATGAAAACCAGTAGCAGAGTTTGAAAACACACAGAAAATTGATTGATAAGGATGAATCAATGATATTCAAATGCTTAATTAACTTTGATTGGTTGAATCTATAACTTTTGGTGGAAGGTAATTCAGAGTCAATTGAATTTGTTTGTTTTTTTTGTTTTGTTTTTTTTTTTTTTTCTGGAAAAACAGAAAGGATTCTAAAAACTGTGAAGCTCAATTCTAGATAAGATAATTAATAAATCTTTACTTTTCTTTTCCTTTTTTTTTTAATTAATTATTAATAATTTTTTAGTCTCTAATTTCTTATTTAAAAATATTGTCGTTAATAAAATATTGTCATTTTGTAATGATGATATTTTCTTTTCTTTATCTTTGTAAAATGTTTAAATCCGACCCCTATAAATTTGTTAGTTCAATTTGAACTAATAGATGAAAATTTTCTAAAAACTTCTCATAACTTTCTATGTTTCAATAAAATTTATTTTAAAAGTAATTTTTTCTTTTATTAGTTTTTAATTTTATTTTCATTGTTAAAAGTTGCAACTAAATAGTTGAGCATGTGCATCATAAATCCTAAAAATAAATAAATAAAGTTTTTTTTTTTTTTTTTCTTTAGCACCATATCAGAATTAGAGCGGTGACTATTCGCATTAGACATCCTATTTTTTGTCTTTTAGAATAAAAATGTTGCATTTCCATTCTTATGTTATAATTTTAAGAATAAAGAATTCAATTAGTAACATGTTTGGTAGATGCTGCTTTAGAAAGAGACAAACAATATAAACAAAATCATCATTATTATTGATTTCTTGAAACGTAAATCTGGTTTATTAATTAATCTACAAAAGAGAACCTACAAGAGACGTCCAAATACAAAAATAGCAAAAATCAATAATTAACTGAAATTCAATGCATAATTTCTGAAAATCAGCACCTATTGAATCAAGATATCAGATTAAAAGTAAGCTAAATTTAATATTTCTAACCAAAACCAAAAAAAAATTTAAGCATAGACAATGACATCGACAACCCTATTGCCTATTGTTGGGAAATTTCAAATGATGCACAAAATATCATTTTATTCTAAATTTTGCATATATAGCAGAAGAAAAGATACCGTGAATTGAAAAAAAAAAAAAAAAAAAAAAAAAAAAAAAAAATTTCAGTTCACTATTAAACAGAATTTTTTGAAAGCTCAACAAGTTAATCATCTAGCAATTTGCATCTGCATCTCAAAATACCAGTTTCCAGCATTATAAAATTTATTATTGCTAGAAAATATTCATCCATTTTTCATTTTACTTTTAAAAATACATTTTTTTTTTTTTTTTTTTTTGAAAACAAAAGCACTACAAGAGGAGACTGTAAGCCCAAATTTCTAATGACATGTTTCCTTATTCAGTCTAATATTATTTATTCAGTTTTAATTGTATTTTTAATTATAACATCTTTTTTATTGGGATGCACATACCCCCAATTCAGTAAGGAACAATTATGGATTCTATAAGCTCATGGAGAGGTGCAAGCTCCTTCTTGTCTACCAACCCAAATTCCTGCACAAAATATAAATAAAACAACATACTCAATTTTATAATTATAATATTGAATCTTGCATCAAATGAAAATTTCTTATTAAAAAATTACAAAGAAATATATTAAAATATGAAGACTCCATCTTTTCTCATGTCATGATTAATGATTTGTGTTCAATTGCTTCACAAGTAATAACACTAGTCTCAATTGCACATTGGATTAAATTAAGTACAACACTGAATATGTTTCTAAATCATACAACTAACAAACAAAATAAATCAATTAATAAGGCACATGAAACTAATACCCTTTATTTGAAACTTAACTTTAAAAACCTTTTGTTTTTTGAATAACAGAATTAAGTTAATATGCTGACACCGCCAACAGATGATATACCATAACATACTACTGCTAGTTCCAGCACTAAACTATAATGTTTTGCCCAATGAATGATGTATGCAACCTTATGTGATAGTTATTAATCGAATTTTGGTAGAAATCAAAAATAATCAAACTGAAATATTAGGTTCAGCTATTCAATTATTTCAGTTATAACAAATAGTTACAACTAATAATGTTTATATTATTAATAAAATATATATTATATATACATTATAAATTTTAAAAAAAAATTACATTATTAATAAAATTCATTATAAATAATGTATTTTTTATAAAAAAATATATATAATTTATATACTAGTTAATATAAATTCAGTGGTTTTCTTGTTCGATTACTATTTTCTAGATAACCGAACCGATAACTGAAAATCGTCTTTTTCATAGATTCATAACCAAACCGAAAATGGAATTTCCTCCTGAAATAAATTGAATTTTGTTGGCTTGGTTCAGTTATTCGATCATAGCCAAATAATGCACATTCAGACATCATGGTACAAACGCAGAACTAAATGATAGTACAAGATAATTCATAATACAATTCAAAGAACACGAGATAAATTTAAGCATTATTAACAACTGCTAACAAAAAACCATACTGGTCTGCCCTTCATTATGACTAGTATAAATATAACACTATTAATATAACCATAAATCTTACTTAAAAAAGCCATTAGTAATACATTTTAAAATTGTAATAGAAAGTGTCAGACTGGAAGTACATAATTTAGAAGTTCTATATGAGGAAATCCTAGTATCTAACTTTCTAAGAAAATTGAAATCCCACACAGATAAACACAAAATGCCAAGCATATCAGAGAGTGAGAGTAAGATTCAAGCAAAAGTACAACATTAAGGACAAAGTTATCATGTGATACATGAATTCTTAAAAATAATAATCCCATGAAAATATGAAATGGACAGATTTCAGCATTAATAGGCTAGGAGTAAAAATGGTCGTTTTTAAGCACACTTGGTTAAGTACACGGTACATGCACTTGTGTATGTATGAATTGATATTATTACGGTACATGCACTTGTGTATGTATGAATTGATATTATTTCGTTGGTCAAAGCATGAGAAAAAGAACTCACATAGGTAAACAGTATGAAATGCTTGAAACATGTGTTCAGGTGAGCTTCCTCTTTGAGGCTCACAATTTTCTGAAAGTGAGAATGATAAATGTGAGCATATACACGGAACAGTCGTTTGAATATTGTCTTGACAACCTCCTTGAAGTTGGGGGGAAATGGTGCACCTGAAAATTTTAAAATGGAGAATGAAGTACTAACTAGAGAATTCACATATGTCCATTGCCCACTAGCACCATACAGGGATTGATATAGCAAGTTCACTTCAATTAGCAGTGGTGGTGGTTGTTATAGCTTTAATAAAACCATCTTATTTATCCTAATTGTAGTCATTATATTTCTAAAACCAACAGTCATATATGCATGCCCACAAGAGAGGATGGTACATGTCTGATGAAAATTACCAAGTCTTTGTGGAAATATGGATTCATCATCAAGCTGTGCTTCAATCCAGTCCATTAAATATTCAACATATTTTGGAGCAGAAACTTCAATAGGTTTCTTAATTTGTACCCCATCTGCCCATCTATATTCATACCTGTAAAGTTTCATCGTTAAATGATGAATTCTGAATAGGAACAAATACAGTTGAAAAGTTCTAAACATGCTTATTATGGGATTATAATGGTGCATCAATAATCATGAATTTGGTCAATTGTCCTGTTCAAGCATTCAAGAAACATGGCAGAGAACTCTCAAATTATCTTCCATATTAGAAAAAGAATTTCCAGAATACTAATTTAGGCCAAGTTTAGAAAAGAGTTCTAGCATGCAGTAGCAATGTCAAAACTTTGCAAGTTATAATCATTAAATGGTACATGAGGCTGAACTTGCATGGAGGACTAATGGCAAACAAAAATTGAGTTGAGTGTATGGAAAGCTACTTTATGTAATTGTTCTCTTCATTTCTCTAACAATGGATGGATATAGGATTTGGAAGGGAAGGGAAGGTTTTTTAAAGAGAGGGAAAGGGAAGGGATAGAAGGGAAGGGGAAAATATTTATCTTATTATGTTTAACAAATTAAAAACTAAATAATAAAGGGAAGGGAGGGTAAATGCTTTTTTTTTTTTTTTTTTTTTTTTCAGATGAGGGGAAGGACACTATAGTTATAACAATAAAAATCTTTTTTAGGGGTTGAAATTTTTTCACCAATTTTGGAGTGTAATGAATTTAAACTCCTTGAAGGGAACTTGTTAAACTCTTTTCCCTTTCCCCTCCTTGAAATAATTAGGATGCCAAACTAGATAGGAAGTGGATTTCAACTTCATTCTCCTTTCTTCCCCTCCATTACAATACTATCCATGCTTAAAAGGTCTTAGTTTATTGAAATAAAACAGCCAAATGACCCAAAACAATTCAAATCTTTGCACAAATTTGCAATTTTACCAATTTGTACATGAAACTTCAACACCGGTTTCAATTACAGCAATCAATTCAATTGGGTGCAAACGTGTGGATTATTTTGGTTGCCACCCAATTAAATCTTATTGTTAAATTGAATCTAATGTCAAAATTTTAGGTACAAATTGATAAAACTATAAAAAAATGGCTGAAATTGAAAATGGATTTTTTTGTTCATTTGACTAGATAAAATAATTTTTAAAGCTTGTTAGTTTTCAATCCAGTTGCATTAATATGTTAACATCTTAAATAAAAAGTTCCAATCACCTTAGCAAAATCTGGTAAGAGGAAGTTACAAACAGAGTATGAAGCACTTTAAGACAAAAAAAATCCAAATCGTGGTGCTCTAGTATCAGTTATGACCATTTCTTTTTTTCTTCATATGAATTATATACACCTACCTTAACATTGGTGTCAATTCTAGCCAGCCTAAAGGCAGTGTATATCAAAGCACCTCATATATGGATGTGGACCAACATTTTATGCATAAAAAATGAAAAATTCTTGAAAACATGAAATTTTGAATTATTAATTTATTATAATATCTAATAATCATAAAATTTATTAAAATATCACTTAAGATTTTCAAAATGTTTTGTTAAATGAACAGAAATAAATTATTTTTCACTCTCTCTCTCTCTCTCTTTGTGATGTTACATATTGCTCCACTTTTCACATTTGGTTCAAATCTGCTTCTAGAGAAGTGTATTTTCCAAGAAGTTAAGGTCCTATATTTCTCAAAAAGTAGAACATAATTGTGCTTAGTTCATATGCTAACTTACTAGGACCTCTTCTGTTTGATTTTTATTCCTCTTGGAAATTAATGTCAAAAGACAATAATACCTCACTATCAAATTAAGATATAAGAAACACAATTTATATATTTTAGTGTCAGCTGATTTTCATTAACAACCAATAAAGATTTGAGATTACTTGACCAATGGTAAAAAATAATATGAAATGTTTTCACTTAATCTACAGTTTCAAAATATAGGCAGGACAAATAAGGTAATTTTGAAAAAGAAATGATGTTAGACTAGCACAGACAACAGATATTTTGGGACAAAATAGCATTCTAAGTACAATAATCTAATAATGTTGTGTCAATCAGTATTTAATTAATTTTAAGGTGAATTAGTTTACCATTAAAAAATGCTTTAGACATTTCTATCTCTTTGTTTAGTTTTCAAGTAAATCGCAGATTAATTGATTAGCAGCATACACTCTAGAAGCACAACTTAACTAATCTCCCCTGAGAGTTAATTCCCATAATAACCAGTGTTGTTAAAACCGGGCCGGACCGGTTAAACCAGGAACCGGCCACTGGTCTGGTTTTTAAGTTACAAAAAACCGAAAAACCATTGAACCAGAAAAAACTGGTCTGAACCGGAAAAACCGGTGAACCGGTCCGATCGTAATTTGCAAAACGACGCCGTTTTGAACTTAATAAAATTAAAAAAAATAAAAATAAAAAAAAGAGAAAATGGCAGGAATTAAATCAAACCAGTCGAACCGCGAACCGGTAGAGAAATCAGTTCAGCCTCCGGTTCGGTTTTAACAACATTGATAATAACACAAGAAATCTCACCACTCAACTTCCTAGGTATTTGGTCTAATAGTAGGAACCAAACAAGACAAATGGGTGCACTTCCTAAGAAATCCTATTTTCTGACCCTACTTACCCCCAAACAACGAGGCCTAATATTAAATTAGGTGCATATAATTGATGGGGAAAAAAAAAAAGCATCGACCATGATTGATACTCAGTCAAAAGTTTTGAAGTTTTTTAGATCATCAGCCCCTTATAAATTATAATAATGAAATGTCTATAAGCGAACTATAAAGCGATATAAAACACAGCATGAACACAGTTGATTTGCATGCCATACTTGGGGCCTGCAGACATTGTAGAACAGTTCTCGGGAGTACAGAACTCTGTGAGGGTACCATAGAGAAGATTCACCTGGTTGAAGAAATCCACAGCTGAAATGGGAGAATCCAAAAAGTTTATTTCAGATTCTAATTTTATAAAGAAGTTTGCAATAAAGTCTTCGGAAAATAAAAAAAATAAAAGTATTCAAATGTTCAGATAAATAATGGATAGTTAATTATCATGGAGTTGCATCATGTCACACAACGGTAACAGATTGATGACAATTAAAAAAAAAGAGGATCCTAGAAGATTAATGTGCATGCACATGAGAAAAGGTAGAGAGGAAAAGAGAGATTACTGTTGACAGCAAGCCACTCGTTCAAATCTTCCCCAGGAGGAAGTCTTACTGCTTCCCTCAGGTTTCCGCTACCTAGGGTGGCATCAATGTGCTTTCTAAGTTGCGCACCCTGCATCATGACAAGTTAAAAGTTCAAAAAGAAAACACCACAAAGAGCGCTGTGATCTAGTACCTTATATTATAAATAGAAGGCAGACGCACAGGCCAGTTACTCCAGCATTGGCCTGAGTTGTCTCTCTGTTATTTTTAACACTTAAAATGGTAGTGACTGTAACTGCATGGGCAAGCCAATTGTTCAAGTAACTGGATATTTACACTATTAGAAGAATGTGTTATGGTCAATTTGGGATTGAGTTTGGACCTACTTCTGAAAATTATGTTTTGACATTTTTTTAAGTTTTAAATTTTTTTTAACTGCTTTTTGTAAACCATGGTCTGAGAAAAGCTAAAAAATATAGTTTTTTCCAAACCATGATTTTCTAAACTCTAAATGAAGTAAAAGCAGATTCGCAAAAACAGTCTAACAACAATACCAAACGCATACTTGGTGTCTAGACCCCTCCAATTACTTTGTCCGACCTTTCTAGGCAAAATTTTAAAATCGCTGATAATTTCCAGTTCAAAGATTGTTTTCCCTTATCATATATAGAAAATACAACTCTCTTTCTCAGCATGCTTCCAATAACAACTGCTATATTTTGTCTTTGTAATTAACGAATATCGTTGTGTTGCAATATACGCATAAGCTAGCTTCCCTATAAGCAAATTCATTTAATCTCTCGACTCTTCACCTTACTTCCTTTTAAGTCTCCAATTCCCACCAACTTCCTTAAATTACTGATTCATTATTTTCCTATGTATTTCAAATCAGTTATTCTCATAACAAGACATGTCATGCTAAGTTATTCTATTCATTACTTCACTACTAGTCAGATATATCTAAAAAATCACCTCCTTATTCTGTTCCACTCATTTTTCAAAATTATTTCGCAGATTATATCTTCCCATATTTCAAATCTTCATGGACACTTAATTGTTTGGGAACTCTAGAATTCTCTGTGCTTGACAGCCTGGAAATGTGAATGATAATAAATAGTATATCTTCAAAGATGCATCTAATGTTATTTTACATCTAATGTCACTTTACATGCATCCCTTCTATTTGCAATATGCTTTTTTTTTTTTTAATCCAGTTCATAATGTATTTTTGGATTGCTTACAAATTCAACAAGCAGAAAGTTGCTTCTTCAATCTCTCCTATGTTTTCTCTTTCTTTTCTCTTTGTGATTTTCGTTATCTTCAATCAACAAGTGAATTCATGTTACTTAACCTTGCATTCTTTTACCAGTGAGCCAATAGCCTAGTGTTGAGTACCTTCCTCGTAATCTAGGATATTAGGTGTTCAATGCCCGTATCCCCCCACTTTCAATAATAAAAAATTGCAATCTTTTAAGCTTTTATTTTCTAATGTTGTATTTATGCAGATTGTATGATTGTTTAGTTATTTGTTAATTCCTCTTAATTTATAGTAGTTATTTGTTAATTCCTCTTAATTTATAGTCTACTGTGTTCTATTCATGTTTAGAAGTATGAATCATATACAAAATTGTAGAACTACTACATCCTAACATTTGAAAATTCAAATTTAAACCAAGACCTAAAGAACTGGAGAACTCAATCATTTGCAACCCCACTATAACATTATATGGATCATATTTACAATTTTCTGTTATTCTACTGACAACTGCCAAAATTATTTGTTGTTTTCTATTAGTAAGAGAAACATAGCATTAATGTACAGAGTGCCAAGAGAGGGCAAGGGACATATCAAATTCTAAGTAATAGTTATTATCCGCTGAAGAACAATTACACAATAGGAGGTGAGAAAAGAAATTCTCCTACACATACAAAATTTCATTTTTCAAGTGCATATTTTGACAGCCCATATATTAATGAGTAGGCCACCTCATTGGAACAATCCTAATTTAGAAACAACTCAAAAGTACTCCAAATAATTGCAAGATGAAACAGTTCTGATTGGTGGATAATCTCTCAACCTCCAATCCAAAGAAATATCTGTCAAATAAAAAGTACCTACAATATTCTTGATCAGGGAGGCCAGTTTCCGCTCTTCCATCCACAATTTGCACTATTTTATAAATTTAAGCTTAAATCCTAAAAACAAATAGCATCGCAAGTTCACCATGTCATGGGAAATCCTAAATTCACCAAAAATATTAACTCAGAATTCCAAAAATCTGAAGATTATAACTTCAAATAATAAAATGTGATTATCCTCTAGCATTGATTCCAAACTAACCATCAGTGGAAAAGATCACAAGGCAGTTCCCATTCCATACACTTATTAATAACTTAATGTTTTCCAAAACAAAACAAATATGAATGCTCAAGCAACATATAATCATTTGAAAAGTCCAATCATAAGATCACATATTACAGTTGAACACCAAGAAAGAAATTGCTAATATTATTCATGAAGCAAAAGTAAACCAACCTTACTTCCTGATGGTGCACTCTTTTTGGGGCGGAATGTCCTTTGGTTTCTGTTATACAGAAAACTTATAAGGCATATTCACCAATAGAAAAGGTAAATAATATATTTAACGCAAAAGTAAAAAATAAAAAGGATTTTATGGAATCAATAACAAACTGAACTATCCAACTTTAGACAATGCAAAGCAATATATTGGCAAGCATTAATAAGAAACTATTCCATAATTAGACAAGTAATAACCACATATGTTTTCAGAGTGGTAGCTCCCATAAAAAAGCCTGCAGACATTCTTGAGTCTCAACAGCATTTAATAATATTCTTGAGTCCCAACTTTTCAATTTTCTTATTTACAAAATAATATTAATTTGATCACAATCAACGCTGATAAGAAAAAGATCTTGCAAAGAATATAGCTATTCCTTTGATGATATCAGCTAGTTAGATACGCATAAATCAATCCCTGTGGACAACCTTGAATGTAATGTTGATCAACTATATTGGTTCAATTTTGAATATATAATCTTTTTGCTCCACCATTAACACAGATTGCATTGATATTAGTTGTTTTGTTATGTGACAAAATTCTATGCCTTAACTACATGCTCTTCCATGGACAATTTGTCAATCAATGGAGATAGATAACCCATACCCAGTTATGCAAAGTTGTTCAACCCTCATCATTCAACTTCAAAAAATCCAAATATCTTTCATAATTAATTCTATATATCACAGAATAGACATCTCCAAGCCATTTCAAGCTTTTGTGACTATCAATTATAAAATTCAATACTTAACTACAATTATCATATATAGTAATCTTAAATACAAATATATGCATAGAAATAGAAAGATCCAAACCCAATTACCATTTTTTTTTCTTTAATTTTTAGTGAATTTACATTTTTACTAAATCAAGAAAGAGTAGACCAAAATACTGATGAAAACTAGTTGCATCAGAAAATAATTATAATAATAATTAAAACTAACAGCATAATTAACTGATTATGAAATTAAATAAAAAAAGCTAGAAAGTCAATAAAGATTGATAAAGTATAAGAGATCTGATGATAATGAAGTGATTATGAATACTAATCTTGAACTAACCTGCCGAGACCAAAGAGACTCATGGCTGGAGAGAGTGTGTGAGAGAGAGAGAGATTGCGTTTTCTTTCCTCAGGTGTTGTTTGGGTAATCAAGTCAATAAAGAATGGGTTTTTAGCCTTTTTCTTTATTTTAATTTAACTTTACCTTTCGAGATCTACTAACTGCAAGTTATGGGCCGATCAATTAAAACTTTGACTTAACAAATAAACTAGTTTTATGTCTATTAATTAATTTTTTTAAGATTTATAATATTTTAATTCTTCTTTTTTAACTGTTATAATATTTTAATTCTTGGTAAATATATCAAATGAAATGATAGAAATAATTTTATTAAAATTTAAAATTATTACATTTCTTTTACACAACTGCCCATTTCATAAAATATTTTGCCCTTTTTTCTTATTTTACTTTTTTTAATGAATTTTTATTTTACCTTTTTTTAATGAATTTTCTTTTATAATAGATTTTTATTAGAAAATTACCAATGTGCTTTGATTTTTATTAGAAAATTATTTATCATTGGAAAAACTATCAATGTTAAAATGAATTTCATCGTATTATTATTTGTCAGTTTAAGTATAATAAGAAATTATGTGGAAATTTTGGATAGCAACACTAATGCAATAGTACCTCTTGAAGAGCAAATATTAACAAATTGGAAGATCATTCAAGAAATTCTGAATATTAAATGCAACTGCGAAAAATGAAAATGAGGTATAACTACAATTAAAAGCTTAGTATGTAATCTTTTTTAATAACAATTCAACTAACAAAATAAAATTTCCAGGATGAATTTTATTTCACAGGCAAAAATTAAAGAAATACAGATAGATTGTGGATGGTATTATATTGCTTGCAACAGTTATAACTACAAAGTTGAAAGCAACAGGAGTAAACTATCATTGTGAATATTGTGATTGAGATTGTAAATATCCAATCATTAGGTATGCATAAAAATAATTCTCTAAAATTAGGAATATTGCAAAATTAGTGAACATTAACAATATAAAAATATTATTAAATTTCAGGTACAAGATAGAACTTCGGATCTCTGACAATACGGCAACTGCAACATTTGTTATTTTTGATATGTAAAGAAATTGTTAAAAATGATAGCCGAATAAATGTTGGATAAAACAAAAGCATAAGATGAATTTCCTACAACACTGCAAAAATTATATGGCAACCGATTGATTTTTAAAATAAAGTTGAATGGTTATAATCTAAAAAAATGATATCAGAGTTATAGAGTCTCAAGAATATTTCATCATGATAAAATCTTAGAAGATCAAAACACTCAACAAGAAAAAGAACAAGTATAATGCGATATTCTTATTTTACTTTATAGTTTTAGAAACGATGAAAAAAATTTTTGTGAAAAATGGTGAAATTTAATACCAGAATGATGATTTAAAATCTCATGAAATTGAAGACTCAATGAAACAAACTAATGAATATCAAGTTAGTTAGACAATTTAAAAAAAATATATTAAACATATTTATAATTTTTATTAATTATTATGGCATTAAAATGTTTTATAATTATAGGAACCAAAGAAACGTGCATATAGATTTATAGCCAATACAAGCGAAGGGACAATAAATTAGATAAATATAATAAACTTAATAGTTTTATATGGTATTTGTTATTTCTAAAACATTATAATGTTTAAATTGCATCTAACAAGAAATAAAGAAAGATTTGATGCTCTTGATAAGTTTGAAACATGCGACTCTAGAAGACAATGAAAGCGAGGAATTAAGTGAAGAAGAAAATGAAAAAAGTGATGACCAGACAAGAGATGATGACAATTTACCAGAAGAAATAAATAAAATAAACAAAAAACAAAAGAAAATGTCAAATCATTTTCATAGTAGGATAATGTTAGTTTAGCATTTTTATAATTTGGACGGTAATTTAAAGTTTACAAATAATTTAATTTTATGATTAACTGGTAGAGATATTATTATTATTATTATTATTATTATTATTATTATTATTCTTTTCAACTGATAGAAATTTAGTTATTTATTTCTTATTCAATCTAATTTTTAATCTAATTTTTTTAAACTGACCAAAAAAAAAAGGTAAGTCAATTAAATCAAAACAAATTCCACATGTGACCATGTAAATCAAAATATGTTTTATGCATGTGTAATTAATTTTTATATTTTTAAAAAAATAATCAAATCCAATTTAATTTCGTCCAAAACCCAACTCCCTATCCATATTATACATTTATACCATAAAACTTATTTAAATAGCTCTTTAATACCTTATCAACTAATACATCGGAAAAAAAAACTGATACATTGAAAATGCTAGAAATTATAAACCCATAAATATTTTAGATCATATAAATATTTTGTATCCAAGAAAATCTTGGTCATGCATGCTTAATGTGTGTTTTTGAATATGTACATAAAAAAACATAAAATACTTACTTCGTCACTTTAGGATGTCTGTACAAATTTAAAATTATCCAAATAACTATTTTATGAGTACTTATTATTTCATAACAAACTATACAAAAATAAAACACTTATATTTTAAAAAAAAAATGATTCCTACTTAATTAAAACATACAAAATTACAAACTATAAAACTACAATTTACTTTATGAATTATAATTTAATTAATAATCATGTATACCGTCCTATTATAAATATTATAAAAGAGAGATACTTTTATAATTATAATAATTAAGTTTTAATAAATAAAATAATAGAAACAGCCCGCGCATACTACAAGTAATATTTTAATTCTTGTTCAATATATCAAATGATAGAAATAATTTATTAAAATTTAAAATTATTACATTTCTGTACAAAACCGCCCATTTCAATAAATATTTTGCCCGTTTTTCTTATTTTACTTTTTTTAATGAATTTTTATTTTACCTTTTTTTTAATCAATTTTCTTTTATGATAGATTTTTATTAGAAAATTACCAATGTGCTTAATAAATCAAATAACAAAAATATTTCCAATAAATTCAGATCACATATTCACATTGTATTATGATATATTTATACAAATACAGTGTACTAGAGGATAGCTTTTGATAAGCTTCAATTGGTTACAAACAGATATACTCTACA
>CATKHJ010030427.1:0-10750 GCA_949750685.1 Vernicia montana | reverse complement strand
CGATTTTGCTTTTTTAGATAATTGGGATTTATGAATAACTTATAGAAATTACATATGCTGACACAGATTTTTAATCACTTGGTTCTAAAAATTTAATATGAAGTTTGGTGCTACTTAAAGAAATTTAAATTCCATTTTTATCTTTATATTAAAAAAAAAAATCTTTAGGTTACTACATACTAGAAGCAATCAAGATTAGCATTCAAATTAATATTGTTGCTGAAGCTGTGGGGATGTTCACTATGGTTCTTCAGTATGAAATAACATATTAGGAATTTACTTTGGTTTGATTTGTTGTTTTTTTTTGCTTTATAATTATAGTTTTTTTTTTTTATTGGTATTGCAATTGCCTTTTACTTGGATTGGAAATGGAAATCAAAATCAAACACAATTCCTACGTAACCAAAGAAATTAAGCGCCTGTAATATGTTCGATGAAATTACCCAAAAAAACACAATAGAGAGAGAGGCGAAAAAATGGCGAAATCAGAAGGACTAAGCTCTCTAAGGCAGAATAAACAACGGTTCTCATCTAATGCGCACCATTTTTTTATTGTTCAATGTAATTCACAGGGTATAAGTTTGAAAAGCTTTATGCTTAGCACTTATTACGTACCAAATGTATTGCAAACAGTATTAGATACAGATTATATACTAAAAAAAATACTAAATTTTATGTTAATGTATATTGTTTTATGTTAATATATATTGTTTGCTGTTGGTGGTCATGAATAAAATTTCAAACATCCCCTCTCCCCTTGAATTTCTCTATTTCATATATGTTTATGGTTGTATGTACTTTAAAATTGGTTTTTATAAGATCAATTGTCGGTAGACATGGATAAAGTATCAAAATTATGTTTTATGATTTTTCTTTTGGAAAATTATCTCATTTTAACATTTAATTTTTTTGTTCAATTTTCTTGAAAAATAAAATTAAATGTTAAACAACATTAGATACTAATCATTTACTAGAAGTATACTATTTTTTGTTTAATGTATACTGTTTGTTGTGATTTTTTATTTTGTTATAAATTCATGGCTTATATAAACATAATTAGATACTAATTACATTGTGAAAGTATACTAAATTTGTATTAGATACTAATTATTTGCTAGAAGTATACTGTTTTTTTTATTTAACGTATATTGTTTGCTATAACTTTTTATTTGGTTCAAAATCCATGACTTGTATAAACAATAGTAGATACTAATTCTATTGTGGAAGTATAGTGAATTTTATTTAATATATTCCATAAATTAAATATTAAACAGTATTAAATACTAATTATTTGCAAGAAGTATACTGCTTTTGGTTTAATGTATACTGTTTGCTGTGACTTTTTATTTTGTTCGAAATTCATGACTTGTATAAACAGTAGTAGATATTAAATCCATTATGGAAGTATACTGAATTTTATTTAATGTATTTCATAAATTAAATATTCAATATTGAATGTTGTTGGTACTAAAAGAATACTAAATTTTATGGTATTGTCTACTGTTTGTTGTGATTTGTTCATTTTTTTAATAAGAAATTAGTGTTTCTAATTTATATTGATTTTTTAAATTCTAAAATTGTAATTATATATTTTTTGTTTTTTTTTAAAAATCAAAACCTAGCTAATTTGAAAAATCTAAGAAAATTAATTCATTTTGAATTATATAGTTTTCGATCTAAATATAGGTTAGTAGTTAATTCATTTTGAATTTTCATAAATAAAATTTAATATCATTAAATTAATTTTTAATTTTAAAAAGAAATGGAGCCAATAAATTATAAGCGAAGAGAAAAAAATATGATTTTAATAGGCAAAGGGAAGAATAAAAGCTATATTTGTAAATGAAGAGAGAAGTTTAGACTATTTTTGCAAAATAAAAAATCAAAAGCTAAAAAAATTATTTTTTTAAGTTTTTGGGCTATTTGTGTAAAAATCCCAAAACTCTATAGGGCAAATTACTGTTTAATATATGAAATTTACGAAACGTTTAGTGTCACGTAATGTAATGAAATATATAATGTAATAAAAAATGCAATATACTAAAGTATATAATGTAATGAAAAGTGCAATATAATAAAGATGTAATGTAATGTAATGAGCATTTTATTATTTTATTTGGAAGTGTAAATGAAATAATCATGTAATTTAATAATTGAAATAACTAATTATTTTATAATTATCAAAATAAGATATTAAATTTTAAATTATATTTATTTAAGTTAATTAATTATATTAAAATTAATATGATAAAAGAAAGGATAAGTTAAAGTATAAAAGAAAAGTATTAATTGTGTTGTAAAAAAGAAAATTAGTAACTAAAAATTTTTTGTTGTAAAAAAATTAGGCCATTAAAAAAATTACTGTAAAAAAAAAAAGAAAACATATCTTTAATTTTTTTTAAATAATAAAAAAATAATTCATAAAAAAATGAAAACAGACCATACAAAAAATATTTATTGTAAAAAAAAGGAAAAATATCATTCAAAAATATTATTGCAATAAAAAGAAAGAAAAAAAATTGTTGTAAAAATAAGGTAGGAAATAGAAAATGAGAAATGTAAAAAAAAAAAAAAGGAAAAATATCATTCAAAAAAATTATTGCAATAAAAAGAAAGAAAAAAAAATTGTTGTAAAAAAAAGGTAGGAAATAGAAAATGAGAAATGTAATGGGTAATACATACCTTTTTTTTAATGTAATGGTCGTTACATTTTTTAAAGTATAGAAAATTAATAATGTAATATTTATTACATTACATTTAAAAAATTTTACACAACCAAACAAAGTAATTCAATACGTAATGTTATTCTTATTACATTACGCTATTAATTACAGCCTATCAAACATTGCCAGTATTTGATTTAGTGTAGCGGTTAGCTCATAGTTGATTTAAATATAGATCATATTATCTTTATAAAAAATTAATATTAATAAAAAAATTAAATTATTTTTATATAATTATAATAATAATAAATAATTATTAAAATATTATGAATAATATTTTAAAAATTATCATATTTATGTTTAGAAAAAAAAAATATAAATATTTAATAAAATAATTAGTTATAATTTTTCTCAATTAATTTCATTATTCTTGTGATTTATATTATACATTAAAAATGAAAAATAACTATAATGAAAATTTTCATTATTTCATTATTTTACTATAATAAAATTTTAATAAATAATTAAAAATATTTGTTATAGTATAAATTTTAAAATAAAATAAATAGCCAAAAAAACTTAATAGTGATAAATATTTCAATGCTAATATATATATATATATATATATATAACCTTATGAAAGAGAGATTGAAGGTTGATTAAAATTATTTTTATAAACAAGAGTGAAATATTTAATTTGAGAAATATAAAAATTTTCATAAGATAACAAAAATTAAGGAGTAATTACTCTTTGTCAGCAGAAGTTGACCCATTAGTTCCTCAAGTATTTTAATTTTTACAGCGGACTTATCGAATTCAGAAATAGTGTCTCATACTAAGGAATTTGTAGGCAACCACTTTAAGAGATTTTTATTTACACATATATTATTGGACTTCCACGGCTAATATGTGTGAGAAGGACAATTGTTTGCAATAAAAAATAACAGGATTTGGCCTGTAATCAATTTAGAGGCCCATAATATATAGGTTGATCCAATAAATTATTTTATTTTAATTAATTTTAATTAATGATCTGGGCCCACATTAAATGGGAGGCCTGTGAATTGATCAGAAGTTTAGTAGCACTATTTTCACATGTGTATGAAAGGAAGTATTTAGAAGACTCCACAGCGTTCACTAGTATAAGAGGAAACGTGAGCATCAACAGAGGACATTCCTCTCAAAGAGATAAATTCCTCTCAAAAGCGATCAATTCCTCTTAACAAGCAAGCAAATCCTCTTTCAACAAGCGATCAATTTCCAAGGCTCAGCCCCTCAATTTTTTGTATTCACAACAAGCATTTATTGCAATTCCTAGGTAATCATTACAATTTCAAAAATACTTTTTAGATCAAATTGATCAAATCAAAAAGGTAATATACGTAATTTATTTTTTTAATGCAATATAAAAATATAAAAATAATTTTCTCCATTTTTCAATTAAAAAATCAAAAATATTTAAAAAAATTTAAATTTCATTATCTTTCTTATTTAATAGCATGCATTGGTAATACAAGAAGCATTTAATTTCATGATCTTTCTTATATTTTGTTGGAAATTGAAATTGTGCCTCACTTTCTATAAAAAATTTATTAATTTAAAACATATTCAATTAATGTAGAATAGTAAACCCCTAAGTTTTGATTACAATTAGGAAATATCCCTTAAGTTTTTTATTAAATTTAAAATTGGTCTAATAATTTTGTTAAAAATTTAAAATCACCCCTTGATGATTTGTTTAAAAAAAATTAATAATTATTCTCTGAATTTATTAAGAATTAACATTTATTCCTTATACATAAAAAAAAAAAAAATTAACCACTACTCCATTCAATTTATACAATTTAAGAATTTTATTTTATTTCAAAATAATTAGTGTTATTTTAAATGTGATATAATTTTCTTATAATTAGCTGCAATAAAATTTAAGAATTGCACAAATTTGATTTATATTTTATTGCATGCACGATTAGGATGGCAGTTGGCTCAGTAATTTTGATACCTACCCCTATTTGACTCTAATAGGACGGATAAGGGTAACCTACCTATTGCCATTCATATGCACATTTGGTTTACGCTTACAACCATGACCACCATATTTAGTTGTTATCGCGTAAATAATCATCAATTCCAAACTCTTAACACCACCTCATTTTAAGAGTGTAATTTAGTCGAGTCGAACAGTTTTATGTATGGATGGCAGTCAGGTTAATTCGTACTTATTATTTGCATTAATACGTATTGTTTAATTAGTTTAAGTAAGAACTTTTATATGCATAAATACATTTTCATTAAATTTAATTGTTATTTTTATATTTGATAAATCTTTTTTGTTCACTACACCATAAAAGGTTTAGAACAACACAAATGAAAATGTTGCTCTAAAAGTATTGTTTTAGATATGATTGCTTTTGGTCTAATTAGGGGTATAAGTGAGTCAAACCAAATCGGGATAGACTCGAAAATTACTCAAAATCGACTCGATGTAAATCGAGACGAGCTCGAACTACTTGAATAGTCAGACGAGTCGAGCTCAAATTCTATATTACTCGGTTAGACAAGCTCGTGAGCCTAATCGAGCTTTTATATATTTACTATTATATCTTTTATATATTACTAATCGAATTTAAATGAGCAGAGTCGAGCCTAATCAAGCTCGCGCTTGGTACTGTGTTAACTTGATTCGATTCGATTAATCCCTTACTCGTTTAAACTCGAATTCGACTTGATTGAGCTCGAGCTCTTTAATTTTGCTCGAACTCGAGTTTGAATTTATTTAGCATTTATTTGCAATACTTTTAATGAATTTATTTAACCTTTTTTTTTTGCAAAATTTTTAATTTTTATATGATTGCTTTTTGAAATTTTAAAATAGGAAAAATAATACTTTAATAGTTTTCATTAAATTTAGTATTTTAAAAAAATATATATTAAATTTAAAAAAAAAGAGAAAAAGTTTTTTTTTTGGCCCAAAAGAGAAAAGAGTTAGTAGTCAAAATCTCCCTCCTACTCACAGACACAACCATCTCTCTCCCTTATTACCAATCACCCACCCTTGGACTCGACTCCTTCCTTTTCCTCCATCATTGGCCTTCTTCCCCGCCATCGTTATTGGTTCCCTCTCACTTTCCCTTTAAACTCAAACACTCAGCCACCAAAACACCGATTTTCTTGTCTGTCACCGTCAATTCACACACATAATCGGCTTTGGTTAAATCTGGATTTGTTGGTTAAATTACCTCTTTGCTTGCTGGTGGTTTCTCACTCACCGATTCACACACAGAATCGGCTTTGGTGCTATGAAAAAGGCAAAGCGGATCTGGTTTCATCTGTGGATTTAGTAATTTTCTTTGGCTCTTGCGTTTTTTGCTCACAGATTTGCAAAAAAATATGGCAGCTAAAGATATAAAATTATAAATTAAAAAGAAGGGTTCAAATATTAATTTGGTTCATTATGCAGCAAATGTGTTCTCTTTAATGTTTTGATTTTGATTTTATTATTTAAATTTCATAATTTTTTTTAAAATTTTGATTTCTTATTTAATTATAATATCAAAAATCATTTGAATATGAAAATATGACAATTTTTTTTTTTAATAGCATATATAAAAATATTTAAAATGATAAAATATTATATTTTTTTGTTATTATTAAATACAAAAATAGATACTCCATGAGAATGTAAATCGGGGGAGTATAAATGATATTTCATGGAAATATAAATCATTAATTATGGTTTAATGGAGGGGAGAGTACTGCTATTGATGGAGTGCCTAATGAAAAAAAAAAAATTACCTCCAATTTATGTCAAGGGTATATTAGTAATAACATAATCTAATTTTGGCAATAAATGCATTTGATCTGATCAATATGATCCAAATAGCAGTACTCTTATTTTTATCTGTCGTTCTTTATTATTTCATAAAGATTAAAAAATAATTAATTACGCTAAATTTTAAAAATAAAATGACTAAATTACTCTTATTGATTATAGAGTAATAGAGAATATGTGCATTAATTATAGAGTAGATGATAAAAATAAAATAAAAAAATAAAAGTCTTATTAATTTTTTAAAATGACAGATATTTTGTAAAAAAAATTCATTAAAAAAATGTCAGATAAAAACGAATGGAGGGAGTAACTTTCATTAATAAGTACTCCATCCGTTCTAGAATATCTGTCGTTTTAAATATTTTTTTTTAAATATTTATCGTTTTAAGATTTCAATAAGATATTTATTACTCCCTCCATTTTTTTTAATTGACATTTTTTATTGTTTCACAAGAATTAAAAAATAATTAATTATGCTAAATTTTAAGAAGAAAATGACCAAATTGTCCTTATATGCATTAATTATAAAGTAATGGATAATAATAAAGATAAAGATAAAATTGAAAAAAAAATTAAAACCTTATTGATTTTCTAAAATGATAAATAATTTGAAAAAAAAATTCTTTAAAAACATCAATTAAAAAGGAATGGATAAAGTATTTTTAAATATGATCAAATGTGGTAAAAAATATTACTCTAATAAAATAACATGTCTCTCTCTAGTTATAGATCAAAAGTAAGAAGGAATGGGCTCTCATTTTTCTTTCTGTATCCCTCTCTCAATTCTTATATTTATCTCTGAAAATGTAAAATCACATTTGATTTAATTGTTAAATGTTTTTTAATACATATATAGATGCCTAAATGCATTGAAGCAGCAGTCAAATAATAAGATATCCAAAGCTTAATTAGGTAGTTCAAATGTTGATTTGATAGCTAATCTTCTCTTATATTTTTCCTATTGTTTCCTGTTAATGTTAATTGGATTTAGAGAAACTAGAAAGTAAATAGTATAATTAGCCCTAACTTTCCTGTCAGATTGGCTTGATGATAGCTTAATTATAAGACTGAAAAGGTCTCTGTTTGTTTGCAATTTGAGGGCAACAACTAAACGTACTTAGAAAATGAACCAATAATTTTAATCCCATGTAATTTTTATGGTAGCCCATGAAAGTGGAAGTAATGATGAACAAGTGGATTGAGAGTCCTTCTCACAAATAAGGTGTAAAAGTTGAACGGGACCATCTGTACAGTGATATGATGATCACCATCGATTTTCTCTCGACATTATCGCAACCATCAACATGACAACATCCTTATGGGTTCCCACCCTTTACTACTACTACTATCTCCAACTCACTTTAATAAGTTAAAATCTTATACTATGTAATTTTAATGTTTAATTAAGAATTAAGAATTAAGAATTAGAGTTAATTTCTTTAAAAAAAATTAGCATTTAATGTTTAAACTTATAATTATTGATTTCGGAATATTTAATAAATTTTCATAATTAATTATTTAAAATTATAACTGATCACATCAACAAATTACTAATATTTACTTTTAATTGTTAGTATTTAACCAATTTTCAATTGCTAATTATTAATATTTATAATCACCAACTATCTACAACAAATAATTTTTGAATAATCTATAAACTAAATACTAAGAACCATAATAAATATTGTGGTAATTATTATATTACCCTTAATTAAAATGTTTGATTAGGGCATTGGAACTTCCCTAATCACCTAAAACCTTGTAGAGACAATAAGCAAAGCATGATTAGGACTTATTAGCCAAATAAAAATTAGACCACTAATGGCCGGTCTCTCTCTTTCAGGTTGGGAAATAGATCAGATAGGTGGTGGTGACTAATTGCATTTGGTTACAGAAGCTTTTTTCTTCTTTTTTTTTTTTTTTTTTTTTTTTGAACTGATATTTCATAGGATAATGTAAAAAATGAATTTATGAAGTGGACATGGATTTATATCATCATAGTGATGAAAATAAATAATAGGGTACGATAGAATTATATAAATAAAAAATGCAGTTAAAGTAGTGTAGTGGGATATATGTTGCAGGACAGGCATATGGTGATAATTACAAGAGGCCATACAATATATAAGTCAATAATAATAATGAGGGATTTGGTAGTACAATGGGGGATAATGCAGCTAAGCCATAGCCAGAACCAGAACATTGGGTGGGCCAATGCATTGAAGGCAAGTGGCTATTAAACTCCACTCTATTCTTGTACCCTGTGTGATGAATTTGGTTATGATCTATATTGGTTTGGCAAAAAAAAATAAAAATAAAAATTATGATTTATATTGCACGGAAATAAAAATGAAAAAAAAATACAAAAACAGAAATTTGGGAATGAAAATTTTTAAAAATATAGAACATAAAACGTGAAATAATCATATAAATATAAAATAAAAATATACAGGCATATATATATATATATATATATATATATATATATATATATATAAAGAAAAATGAAGTCGATAGTGAATATTTTTGTTTAGGAATTGACCTGTTCAACTTGGAAAAGAGTTTATATTTATGAAAATGAGTTTCTAATTTTTTTAAATTACGAAAACATGCCCGAAACATTTCAGATAAATTTCTATAAATTTCCAATTAAAAAATATTTTCAAAACACGAAAACGTGACATTTTAAAAATTTCCGTGCAACATAAACTATGACCTTCTCTATTTGGCCATCAATGGTTGCTTTCACCCACACATGATTTTGTTTCTAAACAACACATGCTCTTGCCTTTTGCAGGGTTAAATGATCAGGTGTTTTATTTTACTAGGTCGGTAAATTTTATTTTATTTTTTTCATTTTATTACCAATTCTATCATAAATTCCAAATAAAATGTCTGGTAATTAAAAAAATTCAAGATTTCCATTGATATTTAAAAAAAAAAAAAAATAGCATTGTAACAAAAGTTGAATATACAAAATATGACTTCAAAATATGAACTTTAAATGGCATGTAGTAAAAAATAGGTAGGATTATGATCAATTTTATAGAAAAATTCGGGTTTGACTTTGAATTAGAGTGTAGAGAATTGATATTGACTATAAATAATGATCAAACTAATCAAAATTGACTAAAATCAATCAAAATTAAAATTTTGAAAACTATTGAAATCAATCACAACTCTTTTCAAAATAGGTTGAGAATCAGTGAGACTTTGATCAAGAATTTCAAGCTCGATATCTTCAATCTTCTATCCATGCTTTTAAGAATCCGAGAGCAACAAGAATAAGTGCTAGAATATATAATTTTGGAGAAATTAAAATATATTTAATAAAATTTTAAATTAGTAAGCAGTGGCAATGCAAGTCCTAGAAGGGTATAAGCTAAAATTAGATAGTACAAGGGCGTACCCCAATTAAAAGGGTAGTTATTAGGTAAAAAAAATTAAAAATTAAAAATTAAAAGGGTAGTTAGAGTGGCAATTGGCAGTATAATGAAGAAAAAATTCAATTCACCATTTTTTTTTTTTTCACATACAAACTGAAAAGAAACTTCAATTAAATTATTGTTAAAAACTTAATGTGGATAAAAAAAAATGTTCAATTTCCCTCAATTGACTAAAAATGAGTTAACGGCTGTTAATTTAATTGATGGATAAGCCCTAAATTAAATAAAAATTGAGTTAAAAGAGGAAATTAAACTTTTTTTCTTAACGGATATTGGGTTTTGACAATAATTCAGATAATGAATTGAGTTTTTCCCCGATATAATGTGAGGAGTTTAGAAGTAGGGCTGAGCACATGACTCGGAGATATCGAACCGTACCGAAAATCCGAACAGATAATATCTAGAACCGAAAAATATCCGTTGACCGTTTGACTTTCTCCGAACCGAACCGTTCCAATTTTTTTTTTGTACGGTTCTGAAGATTAGTAATTATCCATACCGAGAACCGTACTGAATCATACCGAACCATCTCAAACCGAAGAACCGAAACTAGAACCGATTTAAAGGGTTTATATATATATATATATACACATTGAATTTCCTTAAATGTGTTGTTAATTCAATATCAAAATGTGTGTTTATATATATATACACACACACACACATTGATATTGAATTAGCAACACATTTAAAGAAATTCAATAATGTATAAATAAAATTTAATTTTTATTAATTATAAAATTTCATTTTCAAATTAGTAGTTGCAATATATATATATATATATATATATATATATATATATATATATA
>CATKHJ010030404.1:0-10531 GCA_949750685.1 Vernicia montana | reverse complement strand
CAATGGTATGCCCAAGGGTACGAGCGTACCCTTGCCCGTACCATGCTTCTGGGCAGGATTTTCGGGAAATCCTCAATTGGTTAGAGGAAGAAGAGCCATTTACTCATACCCAAAACTAAATCCACAAAAATCAACTTCTATGTCATGCAAATGACTTATAACTTAACTCTTATCATCAATCCAAATATAGAATCAACAAAGGATTCTAAAAACCCATTATCATCGAAAATGGGAAAGTTTGATATCTTCTTTTGAAAATTCATTTTCATACACTCAACATCCCCCAATTCATGTTTACAAATCATCATTCAATGACATTTTCCTCAAGGAATTTCTTTTCTAGAAACTCATTTGGGTAAATCAAAAGAATAGAGGAGAAGAAGAAGAAAAACTCCCTCAAAGCAACAAGCATATATAAAAGATCTAGATGAAGGAAAATGGTTTAGATCATTACCTTTGAAGCTTTTCTTTGATGATGATTCAATCTTGCTAATGGAGAAGAAAAGAAGAAGAAGAAGAATGATGAAGAAGAAAGAAGAAGAGAGCTTTTGTCTCTTGCTTTAGTGAGCTTTTGAAGATGAAATGAAAATGATAGTAAGTGTCTAGATTCAATGAACCTAGACATAAGAAAATATATAAAATAAAGTGCTAGTGGGAAATGGGACCCACTTTCCACTAACCCAATTCTATCATAGTATAAAACAAATTTAGCTCATGTTCTACACATAATTACACATATTATCACATACAAGTTCATGCATGAATATTTGGGGTATTACAATAGTATAACTACTTTGATTAATACAATTGAAATTACATATATTTAATTAGAACCTAAAACAAATTGCGAGAGGGAGCAAAGTATTATCTTAACTATAAAAAAAACAAAAGAAAAAATATATGTAAAAATAAATAAAATTAAAAAGAAAGAAAATGACACACAAATACAACTCACAACAACTACATCTAAAAAAATAGTAATTAACAAATGACAAGAGATAGGCACGTGTGAGAATTGTCAATTTGCTGACGACATCATGACATGTGTATATATATATATATATATATATATATATGAAAGAAAAACAAAACAAATATATAAATTTTTATGGGGGATTGTGGAGACATGAGAAACAGTAAAAGGAAATGTGGCAAGTTAGGTAGTTCATGTGAAGGGCGTAATCTTTTTATAAAAAATTTATAGTGAGCTTCCTTTTATAATTTTTTTCTTATTTTATGTATTTCTGTAATAATCCCAAAATATATTGGCAAAACGGGATGGATAATGAGAAACATGCTTCATATCCGTCTTGTTACCGTTACTAATTAGGAGATTGTAAATAAACCAATATTGTTATAAATTGAGGATAGTCATTTTTTAATTTTCACCGCATTAATGAAAAGTGTTATGTAGGGATGGCAATTTAGTCTGTCCCGTCGGGTATCCGTCCCGCTCCGTCCCATTTATTAAATGAGGCGGGGCGGATTTTAAATTTAAAATCTGAATCAGGTTCGGGGGCGGGTAATGCTATAACTCACCCCGATTATATATATAATATATATATTTAATATATCATTTTTAATTTATAGTTTATTTTTTTATGTAAAGATAAATTATATTGTATAAATATGTAGAAAAGATTTATAAATGAATATATGTATATATAAAAAAGTAATATTAAATAATTTTTTTAAAGAAAAAATGAAAAATAAAATAAAACGGGTAAACTCGCGGATACCCACTTTATTTTATTATCCGTCCCGCCTCGTAGCGAGGCGGGTGACGAAACGGATATAAATAAATATTAGCGGGACGAATACAAATAATGAAAAACCCACCTTATATCCGTTCCGCTGTCATTCATATTTTTATGGTGAGTGAAATTAAAAACTCTTCCCCATGGGCTGATTCTAGCCCATCTAGCTAGTGTATCAGTAATTCTTTTGGAGAAAGCCTTGCCAGTAGCTACTTAAATTTTAAATTTTAAAAATTAATTGTATATTAGATAAATTTTGTATTGACTCTAATTTCAATATGTATAATAATCAATAATTTTTAACAAATCAAAATTTGATTTCTCAATGAACCAAATAATTTATAAAAAAAATCCATATCACTTCAAGTCTATTTTTTATTCTAATTTCAGAGTTCAAATCAAATTGACTATAAATAATTTAATTATTATTAATTCAAATAATTTTGGAACTTAAAAAATTTATAATTATATATTGTTAGATGTAAAACATAATAAATTTATTATTTTTATATATATTGTTAATTGTTAGTTCATATAATAACTTTTTAAAAATATGAAAAAAAATATTAATATATAATAAGTGTAATAATATATATATTGGAGAGAAAAAATGTAAATATATATATAAATTCAAGTCATTAAAAAAAAATCAAACAATTGCTGGAACATAAATTTTATAAATATTTTAACACCATCAAACTACTTTTAACTTTACTATTCTATTTTCTTAAATAAATTATTAATACAAGTTAAAAGCAGTAAGTTAATTTTAAAATTTTTACTTTCGGGCAAAAAAAAAAAAAAAATTTAAAAATTTTTACTAATAGCAAAACAAATGAATGAAGCCCTAAAAACCTTAAACTCAGCCGCCGCTCGCCATGTTTTCCCCTCGCTCTGGGTTTCATTCAGTTCTCCTTCTCTCCTTTGTGTGAAACATTTTATCGAACACTTAGTGAGCATTGATATTGCTTTAGCCTTTTGGCGTACAGATGAATATGTGAAGTTCCCTTAATTTGATCGGTGAAGTCTTTCTCTTTTAGTTCGTTAGAATATGGCAGTTTCGATATCGAGAAGGATTTTACGTTCTTTTGGGTCCTCACACATTGCTCGCTGTAATTCTCCATTTTTCACTTATCAATCAGTTCGAGTTTCTCATGGTAAGAGATATCTCTTCTTGTTTCTATAACTTGAATTTAGTTAATGCAAATATTTGGTTGCTATAAAAGTGTTTCTCTGCCTTAAATTTGACAGATTTGTGTGGCCATGTTTCTGGGGATTACTTAGTTTCTGCTGAATCTTCTAGCTTTATCAAGGTACTCTCTTATCATTCTTATTTGGGTCCATTTCTTATTTGGTGGGTCTTCAGTTACATCTCCCTACATTCCATTCATTCATTGGTAATGCAGTCCTGAACCCATTTTATATCATGTTAAAATGTAGAGCGGATTGGCTTCCTTCGCTTATCGGAGGTTTTCAACTTCTATTCTGACTCCTGGATCAAGTGATGGCGCATTTCCCTCTGATTTATTGTCCACAAAGGCTGCGATATCACCAGAGCGTAACATAGGTATGGAGAGGGCTGAAATTTTGCTTCCATGATGTTATGGGTGATCCACTGCTTGAGAAAAGTTATAGCTGTTGAAATTAGTGACATTTACTTAAGATATTCATTTGCTGGCTGAATGAATAACTCAAAATTCTAATGTTATGTGAGTTTTTTTTTTCTTTTTCAAAAAAACTATGAACATCAAACATTGGAAATAATCATGTTCTTTAGGCTGAAGATCATATGCAATTCACAAATCTTCATAATGCTAGTTTATTCTCTCAAAGTGAATATATCCTGTATGTATTAAGAAGCTTGTTGACTCAAAGTTCAAAACCACTTCGTGTTTCATAGTGATGGGCAAAACTTGGTTTTTGAATTATTCATAAAACTAAACTTCTATAGTCTTATAGAATGTATTTTGCATGTTTGGAAGATCATTTAAAATCTGCAATCTAGTAATGTATGTATAAAGAAGCTTGTTGACTCAAAATTCAAAACCACTTCGTGTTTCATAGTGATGGGCAAAACTTGGTTTCTGAATTATTCATAAAACTAAACTTCTATAGTCTTATAGAATGTATTTTGCATGTTTGGAAGATCATTTAAAATCTGCAATCTAGTAATGTTTCTAAGTATTGTTTTTAGACGATTGTGAGTTGCTTTTAACATGCTGTGGTGGGGCTTTCTTGGATTATTTCAGAAGTGCTGTCATAAACAGTGCTTTTGAGTATTTTGTTATGATGCTTGTCAATGTAGAAAGGTCTTTATATTTCTTCATGATATATCTATATCTCAGAATAGACTTTAAGTTTGGAATTTCTCTATTATCTTGTTGTAATGGAGAAATTTTGTTTTACTGTATAGGCTTTTAAGCTTGGTTCCTGAGATGCTAATGAACTTTAAAGATAATCCTTTACTTTCACTGTGTCAAAATATTTTTTTCAAGTTTGATACTTTTTTTGAAACATGATACATTTTCTTGGCCTTTTTAAAGGTGCTATTGTATAGTATTGATTTTGTATATTGTTGCCATCACTTTTCTAAGGAGATCGATATTCTAACTAGTATTATTCACCGTCATTGTCTATCAATTTCTTATGCTATTGATAAGCAAACCAAAACCAATTGAAGTTCTCTTTCTGTACTTGGCAGTGTGGCATACCAGAGTTTTGACTCTTGGGTTTGGTTCAGATTTAGTAATTATTATGTTCCTTCCTAAAGAATCTAAAAGATGACATTTTTTCATGTTTGTCATGTGTCTAGTAAAGCCAATGCTCCTTATTTGGCTTCTAACTCATTATACTTTTCATCTTCTGTCCTTTATTTTTATGATGTACGAGTTGGTAAATTTATTAATTTTATGTTGTGGTATAGGACTTTATCAGGACTTGGTAATTCCATTGACAAATTTTCATAGTGAGGACAAGGGATTTATGGTTTTGGCTGGTGATGTTTTTGACGTGCCCATTAAGAAGCATATTATTCATCGTGTTGTGCGATGGCAACTTGCAAAACGACAGCAGGTGGTGTTCAACTATTATTTAAAGCTTCAAAGAATGTGATTTTATTGCATGAATGGTATTATGACATAAATGTACAAGGATAGAGTATAGCTTGTATACTTGTGGCTTAGGGTGATCCATATTATGGGTTGTTGAGAATGTCAAAGTTTTGTTAAGTACCCCTTTGAATTCTTGTCAGCATCACAGATCATTTTTGTGTGATATGTTTCGAAGGCAAGAACAAAGTTTCTCCATCCTGTTTGATCCACATGAGACATTTTAGAAAAGGAAAATTATGTGGGGACTATAATATCTATGAGAAAAATGAAAGGGAGGGAGATGAGGGTTGATGTGTTGATGAATTTGTTCCTAATGTGCATAAAATTGAAAGAATAATGTTAAGTTCTGTTTCTGAGGGATGCTGTCTGATGAATTTTTTTTTACTTTGAGAATGCTAATGATATGTAAATGAACTTCTATATTAAACTCTCACTACAAAATTTTGCAACATGTAAATTTTGGGAAGTTGATTTTTAAGTAGCAGGTACCAGTAATCTCATGCAATTTGAGTTGTCTGCAGGGAACACATTCAACAAAAACTATCAGTGAGGTTAGTGGAACTGGGAAAAAGCCGTATCGACAAAAAGGCACTGGTAAAGCAAGGCATGGAACATTGCGTGGACCACAGGTATAGATTTTTTTTTTCTTTATTCATTTAGTTGCGTTGTTGCTATGATTTTTTTTTATTTGCTTGAATTGTTGCTATGATTTTGCTGGATTTCAATGACTGATACTTGGATTACAGTTTAGGGGTGGTGCTATAATGCATGGCCCTAAGCCACGGAGTCATGCGATTAAATGCAACAAGAAGGTTAGGCGTCTAGGATTGAAGATTGCTTTGACAGCTCGTGCAGCAGAAGGAAAGGCATGTTTATTTGTCTCTCAATTACTAATTTTGCATGAATATGCTTGTGAAAGGGTTAGAAGCTTCTTTTGGATAGTTTGATTGATTAATATCCATTATAAGCGGGTCATATGGACTCTATATACTGTGAAATGTGAGCATTAGACATACTTATTGCACACCTTAGTACATAGGATTATGTTCTTGGGAGAGATGGCTTGTATGTTATTTAATCTTCATTCTCAGCAGGCCGATGCTTTATTGCCATCACTACTTATTACATCTATGCCTCCAGTTTTAACTATTGTGGTTGGGGCTTGAATGTGTGCCTACAACATTTCTTAGATTTATCTTTAACAGTATCATCTATATTCAAATAATTTTTCTTGTGTGTGTGGAGCAATAATCTTAGAATATTCCATAAATGTACAGCTGCTGGTTTTTGAGGATTTGGAGGTCCCTACACATAAAACTAAGAATGTTGTGAACTACATCAAGCAAATGGAGAACACCAAGAAGCTACTGTTGGTGGATGGTGGGCCCATTAATGAAAAGCTGAAGTTGGCTACACAAAATCTACATTATGTCAATGTACTACCATCAATTGTAAGTTGTGATTCTCATCCTTACTCTTTTCTGCATTATGTTGAATATTGAATGACAAATATGTAGTCTGGATCTCCAGATGAATAAGCTACATTTGATTTAGAATTGCGTGATCTTCTTTCTTGATTTAATGATCTGGGGATGAAACCTGAAGATCCTGCTCTGCAAGCTAAATGACAGAACAATTTGAATTCGTCGAAATTGTTCATATCTTTGTATGTTATTAAAATTAATCTAATTTCATTTGTGAATACTTACTGGCAAGTGAAAGCTTTGACTATCAGGAATAGTCCATTAAAGACATCATAAAAAACCTTTTATTTGTTCCCAGCTCAAATTTTTTTTATTTTTTTCTTGCCCCTGGAATGGTCACATGCTATTTTTGCCTTCTAATGGTCTTCCCCAAATCATTAAGATTCAGTTTTCTTCTTAATAACAACACACGAACTTGCTTGCATATGTCAACTATTTAGGGAAGTGGGGTTGTCTCAGCTGACAATTTCGTGTGTTCTTTTCAGGGCTTGAATGTTTATAGCATCCTGCTGCATGATACACTTGTGATGTCTCGTGATGCTGTAAACAAGATCGTTGACAGGATGCACACTCCTATTAATCGATGACAGTGATGTCTTCATTTTGTGATTTTATTTAGTTGTCCAGACTTTATAATAATTGCTACTAAATTTTCAAGTTAGGATATAATTAATAAAAAAAAGAAAAGAAAAGGGTATAATTGCAAAAAATGCATAAAATTGGAGTAAATGTATCTATTAACCTTTCAGTAATTGGTTGGCAAATTTCTGTCTCTCTCTCTCTCTTTCGGACAACTTAAATCCGCCAAGTCAACACGTACAATCTAATGATCCTGCTTTGAAATTCAACTTGCCTGACTCGATATAAGCTAATAAATAACATATAATATTTAAATAAATTTTAAGTATTTTCTCAAAAATAAAGTATTAACTCTTCTTTTAGTTTCTATTAGTTTCCAGCACTTTCATTTTCTTTTTATCATTGAAATTAATTATAATAATCTTATTGTATTATTTAACTAATAATTCTCAAAAGAAAGAAAATTTAAATTTCATTTACTTTTATTTTTTTTATTATTTTTAATTTATAAATATTATTTTTATTTTTAATTTTTAAAAATATGATAATAAAAATAAATAAAACTTAAATAAAATTTTCTTTTACCTTTTATATTCTGCTTAATTTTTCTTTTTTGTTTGAAATAATTTTTTTTTATTATTAAGAAAGTTAATTAACCAAATAAAATAGATGAAAATGTTAATACCTCCAAATATATTTTAAAAATAATGTAATAATCTTAAAAATGTTTTTTTTATAACAACATGCATATAACTATTTGACTTTTTTCTTTCATTTTAATTATATAATTTATTTATTTTAAAAAGGAAAACATATGGTTTATTAGGATATTTTAGTAAAATATATAATTAAAAATATTTTCAATAAGTACAATTAAATAATTTTTCTTAAAATCAAATATTAATAGGATTATAATTTAAGATTTTATTTGGTAAATTATCTTACTTGTTAAAAATAAAAATAAAAATGTTTTCCTAGGAAAAATAGATAAAAAAATATAAAAATTAGAAAAGTAAAAGAAATTTATTTTATAATACATAGAGGCTTTTAGCATCAAATTAGATGTTCATATAATTTATATATCGGTATTACAATCAAAATTGTTAAAAAAAAATATCTTAATATATTAATTAAAATTTACTTTTAATGCTCAATTTGACGTATTTCTTAAATGAAACTTAACTTTTTTTTTTTAAATTATTAACTAAACAATACAATAAGGTTATTATAGTCAATTTCAATGATAAAAAAGAAAGTGATAATGCTATAAATCAAAAAGAAAGTTCCAATAATGTCACCTTTATTTATTTATTTTGAGATTCCATGTGAAAATATTATTTCAAAATATATTTTTTAAAAATAATAATATTGTAGACGATTTAACTTGAAATATGCAAATCAATCTAAATTTAATTCGAAATATCTTTTTTGAATTAATTTGATATATAATTCGATATACTCACAATTTAAAATAATCTGGTCTGAGTACGTTCAAAAAATATATAACAATTTAAAATAATCTGGTTTGAGTATGTTAAAAAAAAAAATATATATATATATATATATATATATATATATACACTTGAAATGACTTAAATTATTCATAATGACAATCTAATCGAAATGACCCAAATTATTTCATAGTGACCCAATTTGATTCATTTTTCACCTCTAGTACTACTATATTTAATATTAAGATAATCACTCAATTTTTTCTCTTAAAATTTTACTCAATATCCAATTAGGTGCAAAATCAATTTTTGGATCAATTTAAGATAAAAGTTTTAGTTTAAGATACATTTTGCCTAATTTTTTATAAAAATAAAATAATTTTTTTAAAATATTTTAATTAATAAAAAAATTGAAAAAAAAAAAAAAAACTAAAAACATTAGAAATATAGGCTGGTGTTGTAGTTCTTGTTCTTCTTGACTTTTTCTCCTTCTTTCTCATCCTCGTGATGTAGAAGATGATGGTGCTAGAAGCCAAAGTAAAAAAAACAAAACTCACTCCAACCACCACCACTCGAACTAAGTATTAAAAACCCATCAAATCTGACAACCCTCTAATCAAGAAACAGAAACTATGGCGAAAGCAAAGCCACTGAATAATCAAAAAATGATATTATTGGTATCTAAATTTTTTTAAATTTATTATTTTAATATTTAAATTTTTTTTTTATCTAACGAGTGTCTTAATTTTTAAAATAATCTCATATAAATATTTTTAATTATTTTTCAATAATTAAACTACTGATTTACAGCTTTAAAATCTCTTAATCTGCAATTCTTCAACTCTATTTAAAATCTTATTTTTGTATTCAACAACTCATAATTTTTTTTTTTTTATCATTTTCCCAACTTTAAAAATTTTAGAATTGCAATTCAACATTTCAGTGACTGAAAAACGACTAAAAACACTTATATTAGATTATTTTTAAAAATTGAAAAACTTATTAGATAAAAAAAATATTCAGACACTAATATAGCATATTTTAAAAAAAGACAAATTACTATTTAGTTTTTGAGATTTGATCTAATTAACTAACTCGTCTCTATTTTTTGAGAAATTAATTAATTAGTCCCTCAATTTTAGTTCCGTAAAATTATTTAGTCTTTCTGTCTAATTTTTATACCTTTTTTTTATTAAATTTATGAAAAATAACTAAAATGCCTTATATATATAATAAATATAATTTTAATTTTATTATTTAAAAAAATTCAGTAAATAATAATTATATAATTATATAATAATTGTATAATTATATAATTATATAATAATTCAATAATTCTTTCATTTTCTTTTTCTTTTTCTTTTTCTTTTTCTTTTTCTTTTTCTTTTTCTTTTTCGCCAAAGAAACAAACTATTTTGAAGGACACCGAATTCATGACTCTGAAGCCTAGTCTCCAACAAAAATAGTATTGTCGGGCGGTGTACCTTTACCAAATGGGTAAGAGTACACATTGTCCAAGGGTTGCCTAGCCCCTGAGCATTCCATCTTAGGCAACTCATGGCCCTTGGCGGATGAATAGAATGTTAATCTTGTTAAACAATTCAAAATAGCATGGGACTAGAGTTTCATTGATAATGCATAACAAAAAAAAAATACAAAAAGAATGAATTAACTTAAATATAAAGAGATTATATATAGGCTAAACCAAGAAAACTGAAAAAACTATTCTACCCTTAATAAACAATAAAATAAAATAACTATATATTTCTAAAAATCTCCCCTCAAACACACGATGCGGCAGCTACAAGCATCAAGAGTTTGCCAATAAGAAAACGAAAACGAGAAATAGCATGTGACTTGGTAAAGAAATCTGCAATATGCAAAGAAGAAGAAACAAAGGGCAAAGTAATGGTACCATGCTTGAGATGATGACGAGTAAGGTGACAATCGATCTCAATGTGCTTAGTTCGTTCATGAAAGACCGAGTTGTGAGCAATCTGAATAGAACTTTTGTTGTCACAATACATAGGAGTGGGATGAGAAAGAGAAACTCCCATATCTGCAAGTAACCAACGTAACCAAACAATCTCCTTAGTAGTAGATGCCATAGCACGATATTCTGCTTCAGTGGAAGATTGAGAAACAACAGA
>CATKHJ010030379.1:0-24309 GCA_949750685.1 Vernicia montana | reverse complement strand
TATGTTATTCAATCTCTTGTGAAAGCCAAATGATTATGAATTATTGTGAACCATACTTCTAAATGATTAAGCTATATGTATGAAACCTAGCCAATTTTGCTATTCATTATGATATATGTATATGAACCTTATGATAGAAATCCCCCGAATTGATGTGGGGCAAACATTAGACTTTGTGCATATTGTACCTACGGATAAGGTATAATATCCGAACTCTAGCTAGGAAGGGTATCGATCCTAGTCATGGAGTTTGATCCACTTCATGTAGCATATCCGTAAAGGGACCACTGCTTAGAGTATGCTTGTAAGGAAGCCTCTACTCATTTTACTCAAAGCATACCTGTAAGGAGGTTTTGCTTAATTATATGGAGCATGCTTGTAAGGAAGCCTCTGCTTGATTTCTAAATAATTATGTATCTATGGCCATCAAACTAAATTGATATCCATTCATTTTATGATTCCATATGTTTATGTATTATGAAACCTAGCCTTGAATTATTCTTATGATATGATAACCCAAATTGAAAGGTATAATGATATATTATCTACTCACTGCTTTATCTCATTAGTTATTCCATTTTTCTAGGAGATTAGAAGGTTATCGATTCGGTTCTTTAGACATTCTTCCTTCTAAATAACCAAGTGGATTAATGTAATTTCTCCTTGATTATTTTGTATTGAAGTACATTCTAGATGCTCCATCTGTGTGTAAGGGAGAGATATTCTTTTGATCTTATTGGCATTATTAGATAGTTAATTATATGTATTAACTAAGTGATATAAGATGATACGAGTAAGATAATGTGTTGTTATGAGAATGCTTATGTATGTATGGATATGTATGTTCAGGTTGAGATCTTGGGTATGAGATGTATGTTTAGTTGCAATGATGCCATTTATGAAGTCATGTTTATGGGTTCTACGGGTGGTCGGTGTCCTTATGCCTACCCATGCCCTAGGACCGTCTCACTGCCCGAAGTGGGGTGTGACAGTTTGGATCATGGAAATTATGCATGTCATTTTCCTTTCTGAAATTCCTTTTTTCGGGTGAAAATCAGTAGAGGTATGTTTTTCTTCTTCTCTCTTCTATTTGTTTGTCTTTGCCGTTTCAGATTTATTTATTTTGTTTTTGCATGTTTATTTTTCTTCTTAAAATTTCTTTTGGCTCTACTATATACTTTGTTTGGTAAAAAATCTATAGAATGTGCTATTTATTAATCGGTAATCGGTTTTTATTTTTTGTGTTCTTTTATTGCATGGTCTGCATGCTGGCTTTGGCTAAAATATGAGTATTATTCTGATCCAGGTTTGCTATGATGAGCAGTCTCCTATTAATTGTTTATTACTTCTCAATCTTTATAATTTTTTCTTATGTTTATTTTTTTCCGTAATTTTTTCATTTTCTTTCTTTCTTTTTCTTTTTTTTGTTAAACAATGGTGGAATTGTTGAGAATTGAGAAAGAGATCAGTAGCGTCTCTGTTTCTCTCTCTCATTTTCCCTCTCTTTTGCGCAGAGGGAGAGAGAGAGTTCATTTACTGATCTCTGACTCTCACGATTGAAACACAGGTGAGCCTTTGTTCTTTGATCTAACCCCTGTTTGGTTATTTAGCAAATTCCTACAAGAAAATGGTTTTTTTTTTCAATCTTTTGATTCATGCAATTGTTTCCATTTTGCCCTTATTGCTTTTGCTTTTCAGTAATTTTTTTTCCCTCTCTTAGCCTATGTTTGGATTGATGGAAAATAAGGAAGGAAAAAAATTTATGTGGAAAATAAGGAAGGAATGTCACTTTACCTTGTTTGGATAAGAAGGGAAAATAAATAAGGGGAGGAAAATATCATATTTTCCTCTAGTTATTGTCTCCCCAAAATTGAGAGAAAAACTAAAGTTATAAGGGAAAATATCACTATTCATTGCACAATTACTTTATTGACCTTTTGTCATATGCTGTCTCTCGTTAACTTCCATATCCCAATTCCTATTTGAAACAAATCAAGTAATCCCTAACCATCTCACTCGTAATCAACACTCACCAAATCTATCTTCACATACTCATTGTCTCTCCATCACTCACCCTCATCGACCCAGTCACCACCACCACTACCACCACTACACTCACATTCTCCACCCACAGTTTTCTTTCTCTAACCATCCATCACTTGCTCACTGCCAGGTCTATCTCTTTCTCTCTTTATATGAATTTATGTGTATTTTGTGTAATTAGCTGATTTGTAATTGTTGTTGTCTGTTTTATTGAGAGATCTATACAAGGTTGATTTTTCAATGTTTATCTTTTATGCCCATGTGGATCCTTATTTGGGTTTCAATTTAGCAGTGGATTTGATATAGCGGTTGTAGGTTTTTGGGTTTGTCTGAGAGCTTTGGACAAAGACGATAGCCACCGGAGAAGGGTTTGAAGGAGGAGTCTTGAAGTTGCTGCAATAGATCCTTTTGTTCGAATCTAAAAAGTGAAAGGTGAAAATTAGTAGTTAAAAATTTCGAATTTGGTGAGTTCCCTCTACAAATTTGTTTGAGATCTTTTGTAACACTCTAATCCTGTATTAGCTATGAGTGCCAAGTTTGAAGGATTGTAGACTTGAAAGTTGCTCAAATATAAGATTTGATTGTTATATGGAAAAGTGTTCTTAAGAAATTGATGAGACAAGAGTCCTAATTCATATAGAATTGAATTATAAATTGAGAATGTAATAGCCTAAATCCTAAGCTAGGTATACATGAGAATATGTAATGCCAATGAGATAAGAAATCCTAGAATGCGAAAACTCTAATATAGTTGAACTTTTTTTTATTAGAGTAAGTTTAGACGAAGATTAATAATATATATATGTAGTCATTAAGTAGTTAGTCATGGTAAAGATAATAGAAAATAAATTATAATAATATTGGAGTATTGAAAGTAGATAAATTATACATTAGGACTTAATTGAATAGTGGGAAGTGCTTAAAAGAAAGTAAGATAGCAATTGAAGGACTAAAAGAAAATTGGTAATTAATAAAAAGCTTAAAAAGAAAAAAAAAATTAAATTGAGTAAAGGATGGAGTGATGGCCGGATATGTATGGAAAGGAAGAAAGAAAAGAGTAACCAATCAAAATTTGACATTTTGATCATTCTTTTGACTTATAAAAGCTTTCCAAGTTCTACACACTTCCTTAACTTCTTCATTTTTCCACTAATTCTATTTAAACATCTAAGAAATTCAAGTCCTTGAGAAAGAGAGTCCCGCCACCTTGTTTTTAAGGGAAGAGGTTGCAAACAAGGTAAGAATTTAAAGATTCTTTACTTCCTAGTTAATTAATAAGAGTGTGTATAGTTTTCTTCAAGGTTTCTATTAGAACAGAAAATTGCACCTATTTTTTTTATAGCCTTAGAGAACTAATTAGCAAAAGTGTAAAACATAAAAATTATAGATTTATGTGTCTTATATGTACCATAAAAATTTCAAGTCATTTGAAGTTTGTTTGATATGTTAAACTGAGTGAATAATGCAGACTGCCAGAAAATGGAACATGCTAGGTTAGAACTGAATATTCTTATATAATTAATTTAATTGAAGGGGTAAATGATTTTGGTTTTACACAAAATTTGATATTAAGATTAATATATATGTTATCTAAGGTGGTGTTTGAAAAAACTAAAAATTAAGTTCTGAAAAATTAAGTGTTGAATTTTAAGTGCTGAATATAATAAATACTGAAATTTTTAAGCACTGAATATAATCAATTTGTTTGATAATTGTTATCACTGAAAATTATTCTAAGGGTATAAAAGTCACTTTAATTAAAAAAAAATTAAAAACTTAATAGTTAAATATGTTCAGTAAAAATTTTTAGTCAAATATTTTAACTTACTATTTTAAGTGGTTTTTGACTTAATTGAAAATTTTAAGTTGGAATCATTTTATGTTATCAAACTATCTTAAAACTAATAAGTGCTGAAAATATTAAATTAAGTAATAAGTTGGGTTATCAAACACCTCCTTAGAGAGTGAGTGGAGAGTGTAGAGAAAGGGTTTCCCAGAGTGGCTAGGATTTGCTTTCTCTTCTTCAAAGAGGATTTGTTTTTGGGACTCTTTGAGGGGATATCTCATACTCTTATAATTCTCTATTGATATTGGATAGTGGATTCTGAATTTGTCCCGTAGTTTTTCTCTTTCTCTTGAAAGAATTTTTCACGTAAATTTGGTGTTCTTGTGTGCTCGTGTGTTTGATCTTGCTTATTGTTCTGTTCTTGGTTTCTACCTTTCATTCTATTGTGTTATTGTTGCTGTTGATCACTTAGGTGTGGGAAGGTCTCGTCTTCCCCAACATTGTTTGAGGAACTGTTGCATTGGCTTGTGTATAGGAAAGGTAATAGGCACTGGCCTTGAATTGAAGACCAAGCCTCTGCCATTTTCCAATATAGGTAAAATTGTCATTGTGGAAAGAAGATTTTGGGGAATCAATGTGTGTTAGATTGAAGGTTAAGCCTGCACAGGGATTTCCATCAATAATAATGCTTGTTATAAGCCATAGAATGGAAACTGAAAGCAACATCACAGCTTTGGCCATGATAGTGTGAAACCATATATTAATTTTCAATTGTTTGTTTCATATGAATTAGGCCTTTGTAATTATTGGTTCATGTAATAGCAAAATTCATGCTAACGAAGAGGGACATTTGTTCATATAATGTAGCCTGGCTCAATATGTTATATTTAATAAGCAAACAGCGGGGTGAGATCTTTGGCAAACTCCTTTTTCAAAAAATAATCATAAAAATTAATGAGGAGATCTATTTGGATAACATTGTTGAATTTAGAAAATGTGAAATGGGATGGAAATTATGGATTTATTATGGAATTCGGGTATGTTCAGAACCAAATCCTAAAAAAGAGAGAGAGACAATCATATTATGACAAGTAAAATTTTGAAATGAAAGAATTGTTTGGTATAAATAAATTTCATTAAGTTTTATAAAATTTATTTATAAATTTACAGTTGATATATTTGTTAGCATTTTTGTGCTCTATGGGCTTCTTAGCTTGGGCTTCTACTGTTAGTAGTTATGGGTCTCTCCAATATGAAAAGCCCATAAGCTTAATATCAACAAGCATCATTTGTTGAAGAAAAAAAAAAAAAAAAAGGTATTGGATGGTGCCTAATAAGACAAAGCAAATTGTACAAATTGTTAAAACAAATTGTTGCAAGTTTTTTAGCAAGCTTGCTTTACGCGAGAATTGCTTATAAAAAGACTTTTCCTCCTCATTTGAGATATCACAAAATTGAGAGAAAATTTTGTGTATGTGAGTGAGTGAAAAGAAGTAAGATTTCTTTTTATTTGTGAGAAGATTTTGATAATTTTTATTCGTAAAAAAATTATCCTACATTTCTTTAATCTTTGTTCACTCTGGGAAAGGATGTACTGAGTTATTGGGTGTTGTGTGAGAGAGATTTTATAATTTTCTCCGTCCAAAAATTGTATCGTATAATTATAAGAATTATAATGAATTATTCCTTGTGGATCGTGGAAGTAAATTTATTGAAAAACCGAACCATATAGAATTCTTATTATTTTTGGTGTGAGTTATTTATTAATTTCTGCTTCCGGTGTATGTATGAAATATTCTAGAAAATTTCCCAACAAGTGATATCAAACCTCTAGGTTCTTATTTTGGGGGTAGAGAGAAATTTTTTGGGACATAAAAAGAAAAAAAAATTAACATGCTGTGAACAGTGTCGAGTACTATTCACCGAGTCCCGTAGCAAAAATTTTGAAGAGGTTCATTTCACTAAAAATTTGACGTGTTGATTCCATTTTTTAGCTCGGTTTTCTTAAATTTGGATTATTTAGTGCTACCTTGGTAAAAGGTGTTCTCAGCAGAGGCGTTTCTAGACACTATGGAGAGTACACTAAAGTATACAACCCTTTTGTTTGATGGAAAGGGTAATTTTACTCTACGGCATAGTACTATTCATGACCTTTTGGTGCAACAAGGACTTGATTCGATTTTGGATGAAGAAAAGCCTGCAAGTATAACTGAGAGCGAATGGAAGACTATCCAAAGAAAAGCAGTGAGCACTATCCGGTTAGCACTTGCTCCACAAGTAAAATTTGTAATGATTAAGAAGACGTCACCAAAGAAGTTATGGGACAAATTGGAGGAGATCTATGTGTCGAAGTCACTGACTAACCGACTGTTCATGAAAATGGAGATGTATTTGCTATTGAGGAAGGAGGAAACCTCCATGACCACATAAATAAATTTAATCAGCTAGTGTACCAGCTGTTGAATGCTGGTGAAAAAGTTGAAGATGAGGAGTATGCGTTACTTTTACTTGCGTCATTGCCCAAATCTTACAAACAGTTGGTGCAAACAGTATATGCTGGAAAAACCACACTAAAGTTAATTAAAGTGACAACGATGTTAAGAGAAAATGAGAGAATGATGAGGAGTGAGAGAACTTCAACTGAAAGTGAGGGCATAGCACTAGTTGAGAGGAGTGAGAGAGGGATGAATCAAAATAAAAGGAGAGGTGATGATAAGAATAGATCAAAATCTCAACCAAAAGATTATAGCAATATGAAGTGCTATTATTGTGGAGAGACTGGTCACATACAACATCGCTGTCCGAAATTTAAAGAAGACTTGAAGAGTTTTAAGCAACTGCAAGAGAAGATGAAGGGTAAACTGAAAATTAATGATAATGATTCCTCTAATGTGGTCAAAATCAGTGATGAGTCTGATGATGAATTCCACTTAGTACAAGGTGTATATGTTATTGTTGGTTGCTCTAGTGAGAGCAATTCTAACTGGGTAATGGATTATATTTCTGATGTGCACATATGTAGAGATCGAGTTATGTTTGATATTTTACATATTGATGGAGAATTCGGTTACATCAATGTGGGAAACAAATTGAAGCTGAAGGTTGAAAGCGTTGGGAGAATTTGCTTGAAAGTTTACAATAGTGCTGTCAAAAATATTTCAAATGTAAAATTTGTACCTGCTGCAGGAGCAAATATAATTTCACTAGAAGAGTTGACATCACATGGGTACAAATATGTTGGTATTAGAAAAATATGTAAAATATATAGAGGAGGTAGCTTAGTAATGCAAAGTAGGATTAAAAGGGAAAAATATTTGTTATATGGATGGTTATTTCCTTTTGCAGACAGGAAGCATTAAAGTGAAGAAAATCAAGAAAAATACAAAAAGAGTTCGGTTTTCTAACAAGGTTGAGGTATGTGAAATTTTTGAAGTAGAATACTAATTTCACATCAGCGAAAAAGGGGGAGCCCTGTAAACCAGTTCTTAAAAAGACCATTAAACCTCAAAGTATAGAAGACTCTTGCTCAAGGGAAAGCTTGAAGAGATCCATACTCATGGGAAAAACTGAAAAAGTTGTAGTCATAATGAAGTCCTCCATGTTATCATGAGGGGGATATTTGTTAGTAAGTCTGAGTCCCTCCAATATGGAGAACCCACAAGCCTAATAACAACAAGTATCATTTGTTGAAGAAAAAAAAACGTGTTGGATGGTACCTGATAAGACAAAGCAAATTGTATAAATTGTTAAAATAAATTGCTACAAGCTTTTTAGCGAGCTTGCTTTACACGGTTGGTACGCATTTTGGTACACAAGGAATTGCCTATAAAAAGGCTTTCCTTCCTGATTTGAGATATCACAAAATTGAGAAAGAATTTTGTATATGTGAGTGAATGAAAAGAAGTATGGTTTATTTTTATTTGTGAGAGGGTTTTAATAATTTTTATCCGTCAAAAAATTATCCTACATTTCTTTAATTCTTGTTCATTCTGGCAAAAACTTGATAGCAAAAATTGTAAACCCTAGCAAGTGCACTAATTTATCAAGTAGTAAAAAGATATCGTTCCCACGAGGATTTAACAAAATAATTACTAAAACTATAGTTAACCTCTAATTATTTGAAAAATCGAATTTTTGATTCAGAAAATTAAATAACTGAAAATAAAATAAAATTAAAACAATCAATTATAAAAACTTGTAACAATCAGACTAAAGATGCTAAGGCTTTTGGTCCACCTAACTCTTCCAATGATACTCACTTTATTCAATCAACCAAGTTAATTTATTATTTCCATAAGCTGAAATTTTTCCTAATACATCTAGTATTCTCTTCCAAGATATACTAAATCTACTTCTATCAAGTAATCCCTAGATTCTTCTATTAGAATTCTCGAGATAGAAAGTGCATTAAGTTCCATGAAAAATTTATAGAGAACAAATGAATCATGTATATATATTTCTATACACCATTCAATTCACACTATAATTTATTTAATCCATTATATGAAATCTTTTTCCAATTCTTTCACATAAATTAAATCAACTAAGAGTTGGCCAATTCTCCTAATTGCATTAAGTACATAAATCATAGATATATGGAAATAAAAATAAACTTAATTGAAAAAAAATTAAGTCATTGTAGAAGTTAGGCTTTCCGTAGCCTTAGCAAAGAAGAATTTAATTCATAATAATAAAAGAATAAGAACTGAAGAGATACAAAGGAAGACTCATGGAATTTTTGCAATCAAAGACTTTTGAATAATCTTGATTTTCCTCTTGATCACGTTACTTCCAGCAATCCTCCCATTCTCCTCTGCTCTAAAATAATAAAGATCCTCTCTATTTATAATTCCTAAAAGATATGACTTCCTAAACAAATTCCTACGAGATAGGAATTAAACTTCCCTAAGAATTCTACTTTCCAAATCTTCAAAATAGAAACCAAATCAATTAAGGGATCTACCAGCTCATAAGATAGGTGTAAAAAGATATTTTTCAAAGTGGTTTGGCCTGAAAACTCGCAGCTCCCTTTTTCAAAATCTTCAAGTCGCCTACTGGTAAGGCGTGGGCACGCCTTATTAAACAAAGTCTTCTGTCTGAAATTTTTTTTTCCTCCAAAATGCACTCGAAATCAGAATTTTTGCACTTTCTACACTCATTTCTTTAAATTCAAGCACCAACACCTGACAATTTTAATTTTCCTTTTTAAATAAAAATTCCAAATAAAAAGAAAAAATTATTTACCAAAATAAAGGGAATTTAATTTAAATTATTATGCATTTTTTCACTTATCATGGTGTACTGAGTTATTGGGCATTGTGTGAGAGAGTGTTTACAATTTTCTCTGTCCAAAAATTATACCGTATAACTATAAGAATTAAAGTAAATTATTCCTTATGGATCGTGGAAGTAGGTTTATAGAGAAACTGAACAACGTAAAATTCTTATTGTTTTTAATGTAGATTATTTATTAATTTTTTTATTTCTGCTGTGTGTGTGAAATATCCCAAAAAAATTTTCAATATATACATCATGAGAGTATTGGGCCTGCTTCTTCATGGGCAACAACTTTGGAGCTTCTTCATTTTGGTTGTGGGCTTCACCTCCGCTAAAATGGCTTAGGTCATTTTAGTTTGATAAGCCACAACTTATATCTTGCTCTTTATTTCATTGTTTGCCCAATGTGGGATTCATTTTTCATTCTTCATTCTCCAATAATATTTGACATACACAAAAAAAATTATTTAAATTTAATTTTAATTAATTCAAATATTATAAAAATTGGTCAACTTTGACAGAAATTAGAGAAAGCTTTTCGTTAATGCTGTATAATTATATGTTCTTAATGCAATTTGATCCTTTATTAAAAATATAAAAATATATAAAGTTATTTCATAAAAAAAATATACAAGTTATCATATTTATATACTGATACATAAATTCTATTAATAAAATTCATTCATAAAAATGATGTCATATTTATTTATTCCAAATATAATGACATAATTTGGAATAAATTATGTGCAAGATTAATTTAATATATAAAGCATTAATGATTCAAAATTCAAAATTGTAATACAAAAAGAAGAATTTAACTTCGATAAAATTCGAATTCTGAGGTCCACTACTAAAATGTAAATCACATTTCATTTTAAAAAATCATTAATGTCTCAAAATCCAAAATTTCAATAATGTTCTTAATTATCAATTATTATATATACTCAAAAACTTTAATAATGTAGCAATATGTTTAATTAATTCCCAGCTCCCGCTTGCACTTTCTTCTTCTTTTTTTTATTGGACTAAATTTCTCTTGTTGCGTTGTAGTACCCGTATCTTATTTTTTTTTCTTATTAATTTGGTTTTGATAAAAAAAATTCAAACTCAAAAATTCATAATTTTGAAAATAACTCTAATACCACTAAATTAAAATTTACCTATGACACCCATATTTTTCAAGTATGAGTACAGGTAGATCCGGCCACGGTTTCAAATCGAAACCGAACCACAGGTTTTAATTTCACATATTGGTGAATCAGAATCAGAACATACATAGACAGTTCGATTTCGATTTGTACGGTTTTAATTCTGGTTCTGAACCGGACATAAACCAGTTTTTATTTTTTTTTTTTTTAAAAATTACACTTAAAACTCAAAGATTTTAGCGGTTTGAACATAATTGAACTGGCAATTCTGATTCCAGTTTAAGGTTTTATGGAATCTGAATCGAATCATAAACAGTAACAATTTAAAATCGGATCGAAATAATAACTATGATTTCGATTTTAATTTGGTTTTTAATTGATTTGATTCCGATTCTAAACCAGACCGTGGCCAGACTAATTACAGGTATCATTTATGTACATATTAGTGAATCATTGCCACAGCAGGACCAAGAAACACTATATCCCTTTTTTTTTTTTTTTTTTTGCACAGAAAGAAACACTATATCCTTTATAAAAAACAAAACGAAATCAAGAAATACATAATTAAGTTGAATTAATTTTGGAGAAATTAAAGCTATAGTAGAAGAAAATTTTCAAATTTTCAAATATGAGTACAAGTATTCACGTATGTACATATTAGTGGATTATTATCACAACAGATTAGAGAAACACTATATCCTTTATAAAAATAAAATGAAATTAAGAAACACATAATTAATTTGAATTAATTTTGGAGAAATTAAAGTTATAGTAGAAAATTATAAATTACGGGAAAAGCTAGGTCAATGACATTAATTAAATAATAACAAGACAGTTTCCGCGTGAAGGGGAGCTAAGTAATTTCTTTGAAAATGACATCTAATTATGGGTAAGCATTCGGTGGGTTTGATTCAAAACTGAACCGAACTAAAATAACTGAAATTATATTTTTTAAAAACCAAACTGAACTTTCAGTGGAAATCGAATTGAAAAAATTCGGTTCGGTTCGATTTGATTTTTCAGTTTCACTGTTTTTTTCTTTTTATTATAATATATATATATATATATATATATATAAAGAAAAAAAATAGTTAAATAAAAAAATTGAATAAGATTGAACTTGATTAAGATATTGAATTGAACACTTCTTGAAATGGATTTGGGTCTGTAAGATGAACAAACAATATTTTAAAAGCTGTGGAAATTATGAATTTTGAGGAAGAAGATTGAATTTTTTCCTGTTCTAAAAAGAGATTTTAGTGAAAAAAAAGAATGAAAAATTATAGAGTAAACTACATTTGAATGGTGGTCAGCTTCTTCTTTTTTATTCATTTGGTTTCATCGTTGGTGTACATGTGTCAATAGCTCAAGACAAGAATCAAATAGTTCTATTGAAATGATGAATCTAACAGTCTAAATTTTGCTTAATTGTAGCAAACCTTAAAAAAATAATAATAATAAAATAATTAATATTTCTGTAATAATTATAATAAACCGTAGAGTATCGTAAATAAAAAATCAATTATGTTATGACAAGTCAAAATTTGAAATGAAATAATTGTTGGATATAAATAAATTTTATATAATTTATTTACAAATCTACACTTGACATATTTGGTATATGCAAAAATTTATTTTAAAATTTTATATCTTTAATTTTATTTGAGCTGAATCTTATAAAAATTGGTCAAATTTGCGAATGAATTATGAACTTAACTAAAATCAGAGGAAGTTCTTCATTAATATTGTACATAAGTATATATTTTTCTTAATACAATTATTAATTAGATCTCTTACTAAAAATACAAAAATACATCAATTATCAAATAAATGAGAATTCATATTTACCAATAAATTTTATTAATAAAATTAATTCATAAATACTAACTAATTTCATATTTATTTATTCCAAGCATAATATTAATTTTAATTAGATGAGAAGTGTATTTGTAAATGTAAAATCAAATTTCAGTTGAATATGAATTTAAAATACAACGAAAATATATAAAACAGTATATATAATGCAACATAACAAAAAAAAAAAAAAACAAAAAATCAATTTAGATAGTTTGGCGCCGGTGACCTTTTTCCTAGAAGCTAACTCCTAAATGGCAAAACAAATAGTCATTGACATGGTTACACCTTCCTTCAAGTTCAGGTTCTTTGCAGTACTGGCCGGGACACGAATTCAAATTCAGAGCCTCAAATTCCACATGAACATATATGAAATTTTCCTGCTGTTTGATTTGTCTTTTGTCATTATATATATATATAGTACCGTCTATGATACTCTAATAAAGACTTAATGTAATATTGACAATGAATAAAAACATTCTTGGTAAATTTCACTTTGATTGAGACTCCAACTTATGAATTAACATTCTTAGAGATAATATTATTAATGTCACAAATAGTAGATTAAGGAAATTGAAAACATTCAAACAAAACTTCCGTATTGCTGTGGGGGTGGATTAATTTTATTTTATGTTTTGAAAATTGTTGTATGTATATATATTTTGAAATCAAATAGGTTCTTATAAATAGCTAGTTTCTTAAATTGAACACTTTCTTGTATATTTATTAGCAACATTATAATAGATAGATAAACAAAGTTAATTTCAAAATTGGTAAAATAGATTTACTCCTCAACTTATAAAATAAGATTAAATTTGATAATTCTTAAATATATAAGTCAAATAAACATGGGGTAATGTTTTTAGATGTGTCCAAATAGATGATATAGTCTCAAAAGATTAACAAAGTTAATTTGAAAATATCTTTGACTGAATATATTATTTAAAATTTATATTTTTTCTTAATTTTATAAAATTAGTTATATTTGAGATAAAATTCTAATAAAATTAATAAATAAATTATAAACTATTAAAATAATTTTTATTTACAAAATGAATTCATATCATATAGATATATTAATATTTTATGTTATAAATTTATATTAAAGTAATATTATTCAAATTCTTAATTTTATTTTTTTAATCCCTCAAGTCTTTTGCACAAGTTAAGGATCCTTCTGGCATGGGCCGCATGGTCAAGTCAATCCATGCATTGACGAGGGAGGGGGGGCCAATGGAGGCCAACCTCCAAAATTTGAAATTTTTTAGTGTATTTCACATCTCTTATTTTATATGATAATTTTCTTTAGATATATAGAAATTGATTTATTTATATATACTTTTTTAATATAAATTATAATATAAAATATTTGACCTCTTAAATTTTTTTTTTTTTTTTTGGCTCCATGACTGAATCCATGGATAGACTTTGGAAGCAACGGCCAAGTCAATTAGCTGATTAACCACGAAACAACTCCAACCTGTTTCGCTGCTATTCTTAATTTTTTTAAAAAATTAGCTTTGTGGTTTTTTCTTTCAATTTCTTCTTCTATAAATGAAGTGTGAGTGTTAGATGAAGCTATGATCAATTAAGAAAAAGGAGGGAAAGAATAATCAACTAGTAACTAGTGCTTTTCCAAAAAACAAAAATTGCATTTGCTTGTGAAATCAAGGCTGCTCTTTGTGCTGATGGAGATGTTGGAATATTTATTATTTGTGTTGCTTAGTACCATTGTTCTTACGGGTGCGGTTCTTGCTCAGGATCAATCAGGTAAGTATCTCATTTTTACTTTTTTTTTTTTTTTTGGGTCATGAAATATCTCAATATTTCAATATATATATATATATATATCAACATATTGTCCTGTTAATTACTAATAATACCTCTCTCTCTCTTAATCAAATAATTCTGTCAGGCTTCATTAGCTTAGATTGTGGGTATCCAGATAATGGTAGCTATGTTGATCCAAACACAGTTCTAAACTACAGTTCAGATGAAGCATTTGTAGATTCTGGCATAAGTAAGAGTATATCATCCGAATTTATTACCAATGTAGTTCGGCAACTACATTATGTTAGAAGCTTTCCTGAGGGACACAGAAACTGTTACAAAGTAGGTGTTACCGGAGGCAGCAAATATCTGATAAGATCTACTTTCATGTATGGAAATTATGATGGCCAAAAAAGGATGCCCAAGTTTGACTTGTATCTTGGAAATAGCAAGTGGTTTACAGTTACACTTGAGGGAACAGAGTATAAAGTTACTCGGGAAATCATACATGATGTATCTTCGCGAAAGTACATATTTGTCTGCCTTGTGAACACAGGCTTGGGGACTCCCTTCATTTCAGCATTAGAATTTAGGCCTTTGAATAATAAAACTTATAATACTCAATCCGGATCACTAGCGCTCCACTTAAGGTTAGATTTTGGTTTAAAAACCAATGACACTATCAGGTGAGCCATTTTAACATATCTAATTTAAAATAATCAAATATATTTTTAATTACATTATATTCTCTATTATACTATATCAAATTGCTTTAATTAAGAAGTAGATAATAAATATGATGAAATGTTTGTGTAGGTATCCTTATGATATTTATGACCGCATTTGGAGCCCGTCCTATAATTATGACTATTGGGCAGTGATAAATACCTTGGAAGATATTGATAACCAGGAAGGCATCTTCAAGCCACCATCCAAAGTAATGCAAACTGCTATTAAACCAAAAAATCCTGATGAGTCATTGAGTTTTAAAATAGGCGCTCAAGGTAGCACTAGCCGATTTTATGCCTACATGCATTTTGCTGAAATTGAAAATCTCCAAGCTAACCAGTCCAGGGAATTCAACATTTTTTTGAATGGTAAGAAATGGTATCAGAAGGCCCAACTGTCTTATTTCTCTTCAAGCACTATATACAGTACCTCACCACTTCGTGAAGGAGAAAATACATTTTATTTTATCATTAGCATATTAATTACATTTTATTTTTCTCTGAATTTAATCTCTCTGTTAATAACAATGAATTAGGAACTTATCCTCAAGTGCATTGACTGGAGAGATCACCCCGTTCATATCCAATCTACCAATGTTACAGTTGTTGTAAGTATTTTTATATCTCGTATAAAAGGTATGCTCCCAACATGTCTATATGTCTAAAACAAAATTCTCTTACAATATACTATGTTACAATACCAGGGACTTATCAAACAATAATTTGACCCGATCGGTGCCTGATTTTCTGTCTGATTTGTCATCCTTGAAAGTCCTGTAAGTTAAATTCAAAAGAATCTTTGAAGCAGTAATATAATAACTCAAGTAAATTTATGCTATTCATTACTGTTTGTGCCTCTGCAGAAACTTAGCAGGAAACCAACTTAGTGGTTCAGTTCCAGCTAAGCTCATTGAAAGGTCAAACCAGAAATCACTCGAGTTAAGGTGTATACAATTTCTAAAGACATGATATTCATAATTCCATATTAATTATATACTTCCACATTGAAATCTGATTTATAAATAAATTCTAGTGTTGGTGGAAATCCAAATCTATGTGTATCGCTTTCATGCAAGAAGAAGAACGCCTTTGTTGTTCCAATAGTGGCATCTTTCGCTATAGTAATAATGATCATAGCTGCTTTAGTTATCTTTTGGAACCTTAGAAGACGAAAACAGAAAGGTAAGACTTCAATATAATGGAATACGTTAAGAGTTTAATTTAATTCTCAGGAAATTTCCTTGTAATTACAAAAGATTTTCTCAATAAATTAATATATGTTTTTTTTTTTTTTGTTTTTTTTGTTGATCTTCTATGAAACTATTGCTTAATTAAGTTTTATTTATTAGTCAGCAAAGGAGATGCCAAAGCCAACCTTTCATTAGAGCTACATGGGTTTAAAAAGCAATCTTTTGCATACTCAGAGATCATTGCTATTACTAACAGCTTTGAGAAGTCAATTGGTGAAGGAGGATTTGGGAAAGTTTTCCATGGCTGGTTAGATGACGACACTCAAGTAGCTGTAAAGAGGCTCACTCCATCATCAGTTCAAGGATATAAGCAGTTTAAGGCAGAGGTACTTATTGCTTCAATTTCATATATTTTCTTGTGTTCATGTTCATCTATATCATAGATGTATTGAAAAAATGTATATATTGTTTTCCAATTACAGGTTAAACATCTTTTGAGAGTTCATCACAGAAACTTGGCAACCCTTATTGGTTTCTGTGATGATGGCACAAACATGATGCTCATCTATGAGTACATGGCTAACATGGATTTAGAAAAGCATCTCTCAGGTCCACTTCTATTTGAAATTATAATTAACAAAATATTTAAATGTAACAATATTAATTTAATATTATTTGATACTTATATTAAAAATAATAATTAACTATCCATGCAAGCACATATATATAATTAATTTATTATTAGATCCTAATTCTCTTAGCCAATGACAGAGCCATAAATTATTTTTATTTCACCTAAAATAAGGAGGCCAAATACAATAACCGCCCCCCCTGTAGCTATAGCATTCTCTTAGGTTGTTATGCCATGTTGGCAAGGTAGTTTCAAGTTAGTTGCTGAGAGTGACATGCTGGTAATCCTCTTAATTCTCTCTCACTCTTTTCACTTGTTCTAGTGCTTCTATATAAATACCAGCAGCTGTAAATACATAACTGTAACAATCAATAACAAATCACTTTTCTCCTCAAATTACTTGATCAATACCAGAGATTTGATAATATATATTATATTTATAAATTATAACTTTTCATTAACTTTTTTATTGATGTAGATACAAAAACAAATGCATTGAATTGGGAGAGGAGACTTCAAATAGCAGTCGACATAGCAAGCGGTCAGCCAGGATCACATAATTTGAATGATTTTTCAACATATATAGTTGGACTTGCACATTTTAATTAGCATTTGAATGCAGGACTGGAGTATCTGCATAATGGATGCAAGCCACCGATTATACATAGAGATGTGAAGACTGAAAATATCTTATTAAATGAGAAATTCCAAGCCAAACTCTCTGATTTCGGAATTTCCAGATCTTTCTCAGTCGAAGGTGGCACACACATATCAACCATTATTGCAGGCACGCCTGGGTATATTGACCCCGAGTGAGTAGTCTTGTTCGCAATTTATATATTTATAAGGAAAAAATTTAGTTACACTTGGTATATTGAAAAATTACATTTGGGTATAAAGAGGATATTTACGTCTTTATATTTGACAAAATAATTGGTATATTCGTAATAAAATTTTAAAATACCAATCAGTTATTGGTTTGGTATATAAAAAAACTGCACTAACACTTTTTCATATTTACAAAATAAAAGACGAGTTTAAAAGTTGTTTAATTTTTTTTTTTTTATCATATATCAAGTAATAACTTTCTTTAAAAGCTAAATTTATATAAAATTATCTCAATAAATTTTATTTTCATATTATTATATTTTTATAGGTCTTAATTAAAATTTATACAAATCAATATATTTAATATTTTTTTATCATTATTTTAGTTGGTTCATATATAATAATGGTTCATATATAATAAACTTCGTTCATATATTTTATTTATATTAATATTTAAAATTATCATAAGGTAATATTTTAATTTAATAAATAATATTAATAATTTGTATATGTTTAAATATTTTAAGAAAATACAAGTTAAATAAAAAAAATGACAAAAATTTGTGCAAAGCATAAAATTAGCCTTGTCTTTATGATTTAATTTTTTTTTACTAATTGACACTTTCTAGAAAGTGTATTAATTTCAGAAGAAAATCTTAGGTAAATTGAGTTTACTACTTCAGCTATATACTAATTCTACGGTATTGGGATTGAATGATCGTAAATTTTTAATTTTAAATTTAAGTGAATTTGTGATTTTAACTATGAAAGTGGATGTGAAAATTTTTCTCCAATTTTAGGGGTATTTATGTAAACTCTCAAATAAACTGAAGGACTGTGGCTCCCTTTTTAGCTAGAGCAATTGATTTTATTTCAAATATCAATTGTTGGGGCACTATCCCCTATCTTTCTAAGAATGCTTTGTCATTTGATTTTGATAGAATTATATTTTATTACAATCACTATCATAACATTTCAAATGGTAGGTCAAAATCTCAATTTTTCATTCATTTAATTTACTTTTAAATTTATTTATTTAATATTGTCTGAATTTTTATTTCTTAACTAGTATTTTTAGACTACTCTTTATAAAAACTGTATATAAATTTGGAAATTTTGGTGGTTACAGGTACTATGATACAAACATGTTAACAGAAAAAAGTGACGTGTACAGCTTCGGCATTGTCCTTTTGAGGATAATCACAGGGAAACCAGTGATTGAAAAAACCAGTAATGATAGAACTAGTTTAATTACATGGGTTAGAGCCACGGTTGCAAAAGGAGATATTAAAAACATGGTTGATCCAAGGCTAGGTACATATTTTAACATTAACTCTGCTTGGAAGGCTGTGGAAATAGCGATGGCTTGTACTTCTCTAACCTCCGCTGAAAGGCCAACTATGCATCAAGTAGTGAATGAACTGAATGAGTGCTTAGCAACAGTAGAGATTGCTCAAACAACAAACGAGACTGGAGTTATGAATGATTCCATTCCCCTTGCTAGGTAGTAGCATGTGTTGGCCTTTGTCTCTGTTATTATTGTTTTAAAAATACTTTTTTGGTTTCCACTAAAAGAAAAGGATATTATGTTTGTACCTTAATAAATAACATTACAGTAGCTACTGTGGTACCAATATGAACATTTTGTATGTATTGCTGGTTCAAATTTAAATCAGTTTAATTGTTGAATTAAATTCATTGAATATAATAATGAATTATAATTATATTGAATATTTTTTATTTTGAGACCCATATTTCAAGTTTTAACTCCTAAGGTGTCATTGATTATGTGTGTGTTTAATTATATTGAATTGATATTAATTTCATTTCTTATAATGTTTTGATTATGAAAACTAGATGTAATTAATTTTATAATTACATAAAATTCTAAATTTTAATTATACTATAATCTTGAAATTATTATTATATTATAAAATACTTTTATCTTTTAAAATCACTTTTTTTTTTTTTATATACCTATACAACATGAATACAAGATTTAGTATAAGGATTGAAATTGGTAGTTTTATAATGATATTAATCAAAGTATATAGAATGGTTATTTATTAAAATATTTTGTTTTAAAGAAAATTTAAATAGTAATTATAATTTTTATTATATCATTAATTTTAAATGAAACTTAAAAGAACAAAATGAAATAATAAGAAATAATAATTTTAAAGTTGAAAGTTAATCTATAATTAATAAAATAAGAAAAGGAAAATTTGTAATATTTAATAATATATATAAAATAAAGAATAATATATAAGTTTGTAAATTGTAAAGAACGAAAAGATAAAAATGAAAAATAAAAATGTAAATATATAAGAAGTAGTAATTACTAATTACTATTTATGGTGAATAGTAAAAGCCATAATTTCTTTTTTTTTTTTATTTTATTTTATATAGGTATCTAAATATATATATATTTGGCTTTTATTAATAAATTTTATTAATTTAAAAAAAAAGAGTAAATTTTCCTTTTTTTTAGTTTGACCATTGCATGCTTTTTATGTGGTATTTTTTAAATCTTTAAAATTTATAATTTTATTTTAAAATTTTTATAAAAAAATATAACTTTAATAGTTAATTATTTTCTTTTTTGAAATTTGATTTCATTTATAAGTTAAAATTTTTATTTTCAATTTAGAAAAATAAAAGTAAATATTCAACTATATAACATGGAGTGAAAAAAAAAAAGAGAAGATAATTAACTTGTGTTAAATATTTATGCTAAATAAATTTTATAAGATATTTTAAATTAATATAATTTATACATATGTTAATTAGGTATGATCTGATTGGTGTTAGTCTGTAATATTGTTTCGGTCTACTGGACCTCCCTAATATAAAAAAATATAATTTATATGTATCATTTTAAGTAAAACTCAATAAAAAATTAAATAATAGTAATAGTACTAAAAATTAAATAACTTATAATTAATAAATCTCCTAATATTCTTCCAATAACTATGATTTAATAAAATATTCTTCCAATTTTGGAATATATTAGACGATGAAGTCCTACTTGAATACGAGCTTTTTTCCAGAAGAAATTAATGATACTGTGATATGTCTCATCCCAAAAAAGAAGAGTCCAGTAATAATGGGAGACCTGCAACCAATTGCTTTATGTAACGTATTATACAAAATTGTCTCCAAATTACTTGCAAATCGGCTCAAACTATTATTATCTCAATTCATCTCTGATTCACAATGTACTTTTATACCGGGCTGATTAATTTCATATAATATAATGATTTCCTTTGAGATGATGCACTACTTGAAGAGGAAATATTTATTGTGGAATTCAAATTTTTTACTTCCATCAATAATAATAAATTCACTTTGAAATTATTATACAGGTAAATAAAGTGAAAACGATTGTACTAACAAATCACCACAAGGTAAATTCTCAAGAAAGAGATGTGGGTCACAAAGGATACACTTAAGTACCAAATCTTTTCTTAGCCAGAATTTTACCAAGACAAGTAATTTAATAGTACAATAATTCATTACAACTATACTTAACAATAGCTATTAAATAGACATAAAAAAGAATACTAGAATTTTAACGATGTTCAGTCAATTATACCTACTTTCTTGAACACTACCAAAATAATATTTCAATAATTTCAAAAAAATATTACAAAAGAGAGAAAGAAGAAAACAAAGTCAATTAATAAATAAGGCTTGTTTTGGGATGAATTAAAACTAAAGGAGGAGAGTTCTTTTTATAGCATAAAGGACCCCCCCTCCAACCCATATTCTCGATGTGGGATTTGGGACATCAAGCCAAAAACAACAAATCTCCACCTTTGGTGAATTCCAAATCTCAGCCAGACATTCTTCAAACTCTCACAAATTCAATCTTCAGTAGTGTCTGCAAATCTCAAATATCAATTTTTAACAATATTGATCAAGTCCAAATAATGTTGAAACTTGATCGCAGTCACCACTTTTGTCATCATATCAACAGGATTTTCAGTGGTTCGAATTTTTTGGATTATGACTCCACCTTCTTCTAGAATCTCCCGTACAAAGTGATATCGAACATCGATGTGCTTCGTCCTTGCATGATAAACCTGGTTCTTTGCTAAATGGATAATACTCTGACTATCACAATGCACTTTGATGCATTTCTGTTCAATTCCTAGTTCACCAAGCAACCCTTGAAGCCAAATTGCCTCCTTCATAGCCTCTGTAATCGCCATATACTCTGCCTCTGTAGTAGACAAAGCAACTGTTGACTGTAAGGTGGATTTCTAACTGACTGGTGCCTTTGCAAGAGTAAACGTATAACCAGTAGTTGATCGACGCTTGTCCAAATCACCGGCATAGTCAGAATCACAATACCTAACTACACACTGACCATCTTGCTTATCCTGCTGAAATACCAAACCAACATCTACGGTGTTCAGAATATACCGTAGAATCCATTTCACAGCTTGCCAATGCTCCTTTCCAAGATCATGCATATACCTGCTTACAACCCCAACTGCCTGTGAAATGTCGGGCCTCGTACACACCATTGCATACATCAAGCTACCAACTACACTTGCATACGGTACTTTTGACATGTATTCTTGTTTTGCATCATTCTTTGGTGACATGGATGCACTAAGCTTAAAATGAGGAGCAAGCAGAGTACTAACTGGTTTTGACTTCTCATTCATGCCAAAACGTTTTAGTACCTTCCTCAAATATTCCTTTTGAGAAAAACAAAGCCTCCCCAATTTCCTATCTCTAGTTATCTTCATACCGAGAATCTTATTTGCTTCACCTAGATCCTTCATCTCAAACTCCCTATTCAACTAAGTTTTCAATTTCTCAATTTTTGTCTGACTCTTGGAAGTTATCAACATATCATCAACATAAAGAAGAAGATAAATGTAGGATCCATCTTGTAGCTTGCGCAAATACACACAATGATCGTATTTGCTTCTTGTGTACTTCTGCCTTATCATAAACTTGTCAAGTTGCTTGTACCATTGCCTCGGAGATTGCTTCAATCCATACAACGATTTTTCAAGTTTGCAGACCATCTTTTCTTTTCCAGCAACTTTGAATCCTTTTGGCCGAGTCATGTAGATTTCCTCCTCCAAGTCTCCATGTAAAAGTGTAGTTTTTACATCTAACTGAACTAGTTCCAAATTCAACTGTGCTACCAAAGCCAACAAAATTCTGATGGAGGAATGTTTCACCACTGGAGAAAAAACTTCATTATAATCAATTCCCTCCATCTGAGCGTAGCCCTTAGCCACCAATCTTGGTTTATAGCAGACATTGTTCTTGTCAGGAAATCCATCTTTCTTTGCATATACCCATTTGCCTTCTTTTCCTTTGGAAAACTAGCTAGTTTCCATGTCTGATTTTTTTAAAGGGACTGCATTTCTTCATCCATGGCGATCCTCCACTTTTCTTATTCTGAACTTTAGACTGCTTCATTATAAGTGGCAGGAATGTCATCAATTTTAATTGGCGATGCATAAGCGACCATATTAGCATAACAAGCAAGTAGTCTAATGGTCCTCTTTCCCTTACTTAATGCAATTGATTCATGTTGCTGTGGAGGTTCTTAGGTCTGAACATCTTCTTCATTTGACTCTTCTTCTACCATAGGAGAGTTATCTTCAGTTTCTTCATGAGCTAGGATAATTCTGCTTCTATCAAACTTCACCTGTTTAGGAGTACCATCTGTTTGCTCCATATTTTCAAAAGTCACCTTTCTCAACATGGTAAATTCATTAAAGGTGACATCCCTGTTGAAGATTACTTTCTTTATTTCTGGACACCAAAGGCGATATCCTTTCACACTAGAGGTAATCCCCATAAAGAGTGCTTTTTTAGCTCTTGGATCTAGTTTCGATTCCTTAACATGGTAGTATGCAGTTAAACCAAACACATGTAAGGAATCATAATCTGTAGTAGGTTTTCCATACCATTTCTCCAATGGTGTTTTACCACCAATAGCAGTTGATGGTAGATGGTTGATGAGGTGACAAGCATAGACTACAGCCTCAGCCCAAAATTCTCTGCCTAACCCAACATTAGACAACATGCACTGAACCTTCTCTGATAATGTTCGGTTCATACGCTTTGCCACCCCATTCTGTTGTGGTGTATTTCTGATGGTAAAGTGTCTGACAATACCTTCATCTTCACAGACTTTCACAAATGGATCATTTTTGTACTCTCTACCATTGTCTGTACGGAGACGCTTGATCTTTCTGCTTGTTTGAGTCTCCACCATCTTTTTCCATTTATGGAAAATTCCCAATACTTCATCCTTCGCCTTCATCATATACACCCAAACTCTCCGGGAAAAATCATCAACAAAGGTAACATAATAGTGTTTTCCTCCTAATGAAGTTGTCTTGGAAGACCCCCACACATCTGAGTGAACATAATCCAAAATATCCTCGGTATCATGGATTGTTGTACCAAATTTCACCCTTGTTTGCTTCCCTTTGATGCAATGCTCACAAAAATCTAATTTGCAAACCCGTACTCCTTTTAATAATCCTTGATCTACCAGAATCTTCAATAATTTTTTGCCTGCATATCCCAAGCGAATATGCCAAAGCCTGGTTGCTTCTAACTCCCGATCATCAGTAGAAGCTGTTGTTGCTGCTGTTCCAATAACTGCATTACCCTGATAGTAATACAAATTATTGTCCTTTCGAATTCCTTTCATCACCACAAGTGCACCAGAGATGACTTTCATTACTCCATTTGCTGCAGTTATAACAAAGCCCTTTGATTCTAGGACTCCCACAGAAATGAGATTCTTCGTCAAACTCGGCACATAACGGACATTTGTCAACACCCTGATTGATCCATCATAATTTCTCAACCGAATGGAACCAATCCCATTTGTTGCACATGGGTTGTCATTAGCCGTGTAAACAACTCCACCTTCTAGTTCTTTAAAATCAAAAAACCAGTCCCGATGGGGACACATGTGATGGCTACATCCAGAATCCAATAGCCATGCGCTAGAAGAGCTTGTGGATGTCATGACAGCAAGTGAAAGGTCTAAGTCTTCATCATT
>CATKHJ010030361.1:0-10461 GCA_949750685.1 Vernicia montana | reverse complement strand
TGTCAATGAGATATAAGCAAAAATTATGCTCTTTCTCACCATTTTGAACCATGTCACAAAGAAAAGAAAAGAAATATAACTCTCACCAAAAACAAAACCTTTCAACTTGTTCATCATCTAAGAATAGCAAACTAAGACTTTCTAAGGTAAGAATTTGTGCTTAATGAATTCTTTCATTGTTTTTATCATGGGTTTAGTGTTTTGATTGTAGTTGTTTCTTTTTTTTTTTCATTCCTATGGTTTGGTTAAGTTAAGGGAAATCAAGGGGGATTTATTTTACATATCTTTTAATGGAATATGCAAATTAAAGTTTAGAATTGGAGGTTTAACAAGTGAAAATGAGCATGAGAAGTATGAAACTCAAATTGGAAAAAAATTTCCAAGGGTTCGTCCTATTTGAGTTGTATAGGGAGGAAGTGTTCTAAATTAATTTTAAAGATATCTAAGATTATTTGGGGTATGGAAAAGTGAATTGAAAGTGTCAAATTGAATTATGGTAATTTTATACAAAATTTGAAATTTTGGAGGCATAATACATGATATAAAGGGAAGTATGTGATTTGATAAATATTTTTGATGTTTGGTAGATGTTATAGGCTTAATATTATATTAATTTCATTATTCATAGATCAATTTAAGATTTGGTTAAGAAATTTTAGATTTTTCCCAAATCACCTTATTATGGAAAAATTTGAGTTTGTGAGAATTGAAGTGATTTAATTTCAATTGAAAGATGAATATGGATTGTTTAGATGTTAATTTGATGAATCTAAATTCAATTTAAAGTTTGAATATGAAATTGATAGTTTTTCCCAAATTCTAGGGTTTATGGAGAAAATTGGAGATTTTGAGATTTAGTTTGAATTATTGAAATTGATTGGTTAATTAAGTTTGGATAAGATATAATTTAATGATTTTAAGAATAATTTGGAAATTTGTTGAATGGAAATGATTTTCCCCAGTTTAATGGATTTGGATTTATTTAGAGATTTTGAATTTAAAGTGTAGATTGATATCATTGAATAATAGAAAATTTATTTGTTTTAGTTCATGTGTTGAATATGGAATTGAAAAGGGAAAGGAATTAAATTCCTTGATTTGAATATTTGGTTAAAATATAGAATGTTTGATTAAATAATTAATTTTTTGTAATATGAATGTGTGTGATGTTTGTTCATAGTTAGGAAAGGGAAAAGTGAAATATGGTTATTAATGTCAAAGGAATAAAAGCTAATATACAACTTGTGTAATGTGATTGTAGAATCAAAGGGAAAAGGTATCATTCGAAATACCGAGGAATCTCAGTTTTAGTTGCGTTAAGTGTTATATAGGAGCTAAGGAGTTTGAGGTGAGTACTTAATAATATTATACGTTTTGTGCCTTAAATATGAGCATTTATGTTCAATCATTTCCTATTTGAAATGCATTGCAACTCTTTGGCAAGCATTATTTGCCTTGTCGTTTATTGAGCCAAATTGAGAAAATATTTCTTTATGGCATTTAGCCAAATGAGCCTATACTGTTTTGGTCTTTTAATGTGACCAATGATGGGAATTTAATTGTTATTGATGTGTTATCCATTAATCATTTCATGGATAAAAAGGATAAATTGATATAATGATACTATGATTAGCAGAATACCCCTCTGATGTGGGGCAATACATCGGACCTTGTACACAATGATAATGGAACCTGCGGATAGGGTAAGAGTATTCGAACCTTAGCTGGGAAAGGTTTAATGTCCCCAGTATGTATGACCTGATCAGTTGTGCGTGTGACTAGGTATATGAGAGTGAGCAAGGTGTAAGCCGCCACTCTATTGATTATGGGGAAAACACTCCGTTTCCAAGGAAATGAGTTATTTCTGCTAAATATATTATATATGTTATAAATATGAAAGTTGTTCCATAATAACAATTTTGATTAACATCGCTTTATTATTAAAAGGAACCACCATAATTCGTACACTATTGATTATTCTGTATTATATTATTCTGTACTCACTAAGCTTTATCTCATCCCATAATTGTTGTTTATTTTTAGAATCAGTTGATAGGTCAGCAAGGTAAATTCCAAGTTTTATATCTTCGCTTAGGAATTGCACTGCTATTTTGATGTTATGATATGGATATGCAATACTTTCGGAAGTTTCACTCTAGAGCTTCATGGATTTCAAGTATGTAATAGTGGTATAACTTAGAGTATTATTTGCATGGTATGTGGTTTGATATAATATTATTACAATCCAAGCATTTAAGAAATTTATGGTGAACTGCGCTAAAATTGATGGAAAATGGACTTAAAAAGTAAAAGCATGTAAATGGTATTAAGTAGATAACTGGTTATTTCATAAATGTTTAATGTGTTATTGGATATTAAGGAATGATAATTATGATTTCGATCATGGGGTAATGATAACTTGGTAATTATTGGAAGTTAACAATTATTATAAGGGTTTTACAGGTTTAGGTGACCTTATGTCTCCTTATGCCATAGAACAATCATGGCTCAAAGATGGGCCGTGACAATACTTATACATTTAATGTCATTTTAGCATAAATTAGATATATAGAAGCAGTGTGCTTCCCAATCATAATAAATTAGAGTGGCATCCAATGCCTTTCTCACTCACATTGATTTCATTAGCGCGAGATTGATCAAGTCTCATGGCTAGGACCACCCTTCCTAGCTAAGGCAAATACACTATCCCTATCCAACGAACCTTCTTACCATGTGCACATGACTGATGTACACCCCACATCATATGGGGATTTTTGCTTTATAATGTATATCAACAGTGAAAGGGTAGCAACATATAAGTTACATATGAAGCAATATTTTTCATCAATAGGGTAATGGTTTCAATTATATGAATTACCAATACAAGGTAGGCCGAAGGCCTATGGAAGAACTTTTATTACATTATTTCATTTTGTATATTAATAATGTAGGTTTCATGTTCATGAATATCAGATTACCAATTGGATTCAATGAATGAATGGCAGTTTATTATGGATGCCCATATTATATTAAGTATTGTGTACTCACCTTAGTATCCTTAGCTTATAATTAGCATAGACAATAATGATGATCCTCCGATTCTAGAATTGCTTCCTTCATTTTATCCTTAGGTTCTACAAGGAACCATTTCATTCAAGTTACTCATTAGATCATCAATAATGACTTAGCTATTCAAATTATTCTAATTCTAATTGTAGTACTACTAAACCCATACTTAGAACACTAATCATCTATTACTAATTCAAGTCATTACATACATTGCATACAAACATAGATAGCAACTTAATAACATATAGATGCATTTGTACTAATAGGGCCGAATAGGCCTTGGACTAATGTCCAACATTTACTTCACTTTTCTTTAATGTACATGTCAAATTCAATCAATTCACTACAAAACATTTCATGTTCCTATGCATATCAACTTTCCTTTGACTCTTCCATGTATGGCGAACCATACCTTAAGGAAAAAATAAAATTCATTTAATAAATTTCAAATGCAATCATATAAACATTCAATTGGCATAAAGTCATTTTCAATTCAATACTTAATTGAAGAAATATCAAATTATTTCTACAATCCCTTTGTTGGCCGAACCCTAGAATTTGGTGAAAATGGGATTCCCTCAATCATCATTTAAATTGGTTTTACAATTATGCAATTAATCTATTTATAAGCTCAATTTATCAATCAATTGCAAAATTTAATTAATGGACACTATATACCTAGGGTTGGCTGAACATACACAAGGGGAATCTCAAAATTTTTCATTCAATTTTCAAATTGATTTCATACATGTTCAATAAACATGCCAAAGGACTCAATTAAACAATCAATTTCATCAATTAAGCATTCAATAAAAAATCCCCAATTTCACATAGTAACTAAAAGGGGAAAACTGAAATTCTTTAACCATATCCAAATTAACTTCTAAACTATGCAATTGAAATATATTTAAGGCTATTTCAAGGTTTAAATCATAAAATAAGTAAAAGATTGAAAGCTTCTTGGAAATGGCTAAAGCTTACTAGGCCATTGGCAAGGTTTTGCCTTCCTCCAACACTTGATTTAACTCATCTAATTCGTCAGTCCTAGTTCTACTTTCTATGATCTAGCAAGCTTTCAAATTGTAGAGAATTCCCCCCTCAATTGTGTCATAAACCCGAACCCAAAAGGAAAAAGAAGGAGGAAGAAACATCAATGGACACAATGATACATTTTAAATGAAGGAAAGACTTGAGTTTTTGAGAAATTACCTTTGAAATCTCGCTTTGGGGTGGTGGAACTCCTTTGGCCGAACCTTAGAAGAATGGAGAGGATAAAACTTATTTTTCTTTAGATAAGTATTTAGTGAATGAAGAAAGTAGTAGTAGGTGAATTTCTTATGTGCAAATGAAAGGCTAGGATTTAATCAAGAAAATGGATCGCTATGGTTGTATGGCTTCCTAAAGAAGCTTTGGAATTTAGAATTGAAATTTTACCAATTGAAAATTTGATGATGGATTGGGGTTAGATTCATTGAACCTAGATGTTGGAGTTTAACCTAAGCAAATTTAATCAAGTCACATTTTCTCTCCATTACCCCAATCATGGTTAGCCATCTCTAAAGCTTGGGCCTAGCCCATTACTTGATCATTCATTTATACATATTAATGGGAATTTTTTACAGTTTTTGTGAAATGACTATTTTACCCTTTCTTCTTTGTACACTTTTATACACTTAATCATTTAGGTGGCTTTAAACATATTCATATACATCATTCATGTAACATTCATTTTCAATATAATTCCATACAATGCATCACATAATTTCAATCAATCAATTTCATATATATATATACTAAGATTTAATTTTGGTTTTCTAACTCTATTTGCATTCAGTTCCCTTTTCTATGCCATCTTAATCATGGTTTATAGTCATTCAAGTCTAAGGTATAACAATTGCATACATTTCCAGGTGGATGTTCCGGTCACTAATCCTATTGAACTTAGTCATACCAGGCACCTTGAATTGGTTGGGCAGCTTTTCAGTATCATCAATGCTAAGAGCACTCAGGGTATCAATATTGTCAAAAACCTTTTCCTTTAGCAGTTTCTTGATATGGTTCATCTAACTCTTCAGCTCCTCATTTTGCTTTTTCTGAAGATAGTAATCCATATCAAAGAATACATCATCAGCATTCAGATTCTCATTTCCCTGATTTTGAGCATTGGCTTATTGCCCAACATTACCCATAACAACATTACCAGCAATTCTAACCTGATTCCCAAGGTTAGCAAGTGAGGGAACACGTTTATTCAAAACCTGATTGATCTGATCCCTGATAATGGGTTCCAAGCTAGTCTTTATAACTCGTCTGATAATGGCTTCCAAGTTATGGGGGTCGTTGTTATTGGCCATTTGAGCTTTTGTCTCACAGTCACTCTTTCAACTGATTCTCTAAAGTTTTTGACTTAACAGTCTTGACTTGAGAGGGCTATGACTACAGAAGTATAGGTAATAAACTCATGAATACATGATATGTATGAAGTGTATGAGATGGATGCATGCTAATGATGCCATGAAATGTGTATGACTAATGCATGACTTTTCTAATGAATCAGATGTAGCTTTTCTTCGCTTCTTTACTACTGACCAAAGTATGTCAATTTCCCATTCGAGTTTGAGATTCATCGATCTCTTTTTTGCTTGTCTTCATTTGCATTTCCTTCTTTTTACTTCCTCTAACTTTTGCTTAAAAAGTCGAATGATGGATCCTTAGTGAGGATACTATTCACTTTTCTTTTCGTTCTATTTTTTTTATTCCTTTTTTGTTTTTCAATTAAGCAAAATGAGACTAGAAAAATTCAGTTCTTAGTGGGTGGCAAAGTTTTTTTTAGGTGCTTAAAAGATTTGTCCTCATATCAGAATGGCCTCTCTAAAAATAGAGAAAATAATGGTTTTATACCTTTTTTTTAATTTCTATGGTTTTTTTTCTCCTTATTATTTTTAACTAAAAAATATTTTTAATTAAAAATCCATTTCAAAATTTTTCTGATCATTCCCAATCCTCTTAGAGTGGATTTTGAGGGATTGAGATGGTTAAAAAATTTTAAAACTCAAAAATATGTTAAAAACTTGAAAATCAACATTATTAGCAACAAGGGACGCATGGGTCTTCACGCATCAGTAAGGGTGCAAAATTTCAACTTTACTCCCTTTAGGGACCAAACTATAATTTTCCCTACCCTTAGGGACCGAAAGTGAAATTACTGAAAATTCATTTTAAGCCTCCAAATTTGAAGGATTTTATATATTAAAAGCAAAAAACTCCAATTTAACTCCAAATCAAACCATTTTCCAAATTATTTTGAATTAAGTCCAAAAAAGCTTTTCAATTTAACTCAAAAACCAAATTGTGAATCAACCTCCAAGTAAAAGCAAACCATTTCTCATCATCGGGCTCCAGGGTAAAAAATTAAGCATTCACAGATGTGATGATTTATTATAGACTTTAAGTATAAACAAGATAATGAATAGAATATTAAAGATGACGAACTTCCATACTGTCTGTGCTAGCTATATTAGGAGCTAAGGCATTAAGGTGAGTAAATGATATGTGTTATGCCTTCATCTTTAATTTTAAATATTCAAGTTGCATATTATTAAAAATGATTTCTCAATCTATGACTCATTACAAGTTTTTATGAAAATGAAATGTTATATTTTTAACTCATCAATTCATAAGTTTTCTTATATTAAACTTTACAATATTGAAGTTTCAAGTTCCAAATTGCATAAATTACATGTTAATGACATCCATGTATTTATAAATGATTATAATTGTAATTTAAGAATTACTATGAGAATCCATGCTCACAAGATTATTAAAATTATGAATTTGCAAGTTGGAATTATTTCTCTTTAGTTATCATTACAACATAAACATGTGAACAATGTGAGAGAAATCCTCTATTGATGGGAGTTCCATCAGACTGTGTGTACATAGTAGCTCACTTGACATGATAAAATTTTTCAAGATTGAAAATGAAAATGGGGCCAAGTGCCCTAGGGTGTAAATACTTGATTAGTCTTGCATTTCATGATACAAGTACAAGTTCAAATTATCGCGTTAACAAGTTCAAGTTTCAAGTTGATTTATGTCTCAGATGTGAACAATGCCATGTTAGTTACATTATTATATTTTATTTCTATTATCTTACTCAAGATAAGCATGTTTTTAAAAAGCCATAACATATATGCATTTCACAAACATAATGCATATTGTTTATTCACAAAGTTTTATACTCACCCCTCTCTTTTAAATTTTTCAGGTTTAGTTAAAGTGCAGTCAGTATTCCTCAACTATCCTTTCTCCATCGAGGAATTACAAGGTAATGTAAAGTTTAATATTTTGAAAATGTTCCATTCTTATAATACCCTAAACTTTCCTCTAGTTAAAACGTACTTAGTATAAGTATATGTATATATAGTATAAATGAAATTATGTTAATAATTTATATGACTTTCTTGGCTATATGTGACTTGTTGATGAGTGTTGATAAATTATATATGTATATCAATATTATGATAAATAAGTGAGGATTAGTTAATTAATAATAATTAATTGAAAATAAGAGTGAGAAAGAATATAATAAAAAAATATGAGAAAATATGAAAATAGAAAAAAAATTGAGGTATGAAATGATAAAGAAAATAAGGGAATGTGGGTCTCATTTTCCTCACTTTTGCCTACTATGGTAGCCATTGTGGTATACCAATACTTAGTTTTATTTGATTAACTTTTTCAGCATCTTTTGAAAATGGAAAGGTCTTTTATTGTCTCTTTTAATTAGAACCACACATTTAATTTTCATTAAAAATATCATAACCCATAAACACATCATCCAAGATAAGCTTCCATTTCGTAAATACTAGAATTTTCTAATCATCATAGATACTTAATCTCCAACACCAACCTCTTCCAATAAAAAAAAAAAAGCATTTCCTCTCTTATTCTATTCCCAAATTCGACCATGTCTATTTTTCCAAAGGGAATCAAAGATTCAAGGTAAGATGCTTAATTTCCTTTACATGATTTTAGATTATGTAATTGGGTTTTATGGATTTTTTTTTTTGTTCCTTCTCCTTCCTCCATGGGTTCAAGGAAATTATTATGATTGGATGAACTTATCAGATGAGACTACAGATTCCACTTCCACTGCTGTTTTCTCTATAGGAGAAAGTAAATCTCAGAGTAATGAACTGCAAAGAAATAATTCATAAGAGAAACCAGAAGAAAATCCATAATGGATGCCAGAAGTGACACCAAATGAAAATATACCAATAAAGGTTGAAATGGAAAGAAATGAATCTAAAAGGAGTGAGGGATCTTTTAGTGTCAATAAACCAATTCAGAATATTGAGTCTTCTCGTACAAAAGCCTTGGAGTGAGAGTTAAGAGACATGAGAAGAGGTTATGAGGAGTTGAGACAAGAGAATGAGGAGTTAAAGAAAACAATTAAGAATTTGCAAAGGGCTTGTAGAATATACTTCAGTACTGATCATCCTATAGAGAGATGTCTTACGAGATATCGAGTACTTCCTACTTCATTGTGATCCATTGCACCTATTGTTAAAGAGATTAGAATGGATGACAGTGAAGATAGTGACAAGGGCCAGAAGGATGTTAGTGAGGAGTAGAGTGTTAGTGACAGTTAGTTTATATAAGATGATATGTTATATAGTACTATAAGATGAAATAAAGTAAAAGTTGTGAGTATGTGAATAGTAGCATATGTGACTATAAGTAATGACGTATAGTTGTTAGTAAATATGATAAGTTAATGTGTAAAAAGGCACTATGTGGTAAAAGAAATATGAAAGGGTCTAATGTGGGCTATAGTAATGATTTGACAAAGAAATGATTTTGTATAAATGAAAGTGAAAACTTATATGCAAAAGTTGTTTGATATATATAAAAGTATCTTTATTGTGTTAATGATCTATTTAGTACTTGATTGTTTGTATTTCATATGTTATATGTAAAATTGAATTTATTTGATTTGTTTCATATGACTTGTAATATGGTGTATTGAATTTTATACGTACATATAATATAGATGCCACCAAGAAGAGTACGTACTGAGGTTGAAACATCGAATGTTAGTGAGAGTGTGGCTGGTATTTTTATTATTGAAAATATGCAAATATGAATTTATTTGATTTGTTTCTCCTTATTTTAATAAGAAAGTAGTTGGGAATAAAAGTTATTGGAGAGAGTTATAAGTTGTTGCTATACAATAAAAGAATTTTAGACTTGTGTTGTACTTAATCATCGTGCATGATAGAATTGGAAATTTCAAAATTTTTGTATTCAATTTGTGAGATGAGTGTTAATAATGATAAATAGAGGTAACTCTATTTGACATTCCAAAAGAGCGAAGTTATGGAGATTATAACGGGATAATATATATATATATATATTAAATGACGTTTAATATGAGAATGGAGTAAATCATAATTATATAGAGACTGTGGTTATGTGGTTGCTTATTTGAGACTATTTAGGATTAAAAAATTGATTATTTATATGAAAAGTATTTTTGTATAATTGATGAGATGGGAGTCACGATTCAATTATTAATATTTACATAAGAAAAGATATGTTTAAGTTTATAATTGATTTGGTGTGAAATTAAAAATTGAAGTAATATAAAAGATGTATAGATGTTTCTTAGTAATCATTGGATTTATGGATTAATTACTAATATGGAGACTTAATGAATAATAAAAGAGAATATGTAAAAGAGAAATTGATTCTATATATGCAAAGGCATGCGAATCTATATATGTATGTTAAATTACCTATAATACGACGATAAGTATGAGTAAAGAAAGAACAAGAGGAGCTTCTGTTGAAACTTTTGTATAAATCTTGAGAGAGAAATAAAAAAAAATAGTTAGATAGGATATGTGTGATGATGAAATAAGACTTACAAGGGAAGTGATAAGAAGTAGAGTTGAAAAGGATGGAAATGATAACAAGTAGAACACAAAAAGGGTATAAGAAGATTAAGTGAAAATAAAGTTTAGTTGACTGAATTAATTTAGTTTAATTGAAATGTTTGATATCAAGGACAAGTTGATGTCAAGACAATAATCAATAAGTAAAGGTGAATGTTATGGGAAATAATAAACCTAGGATGTGATAAGATGAGGAGAATATATTGTGATAAAATGACATGATGAATATTAACCTAAGAAATAAAAGGGAAATAAAGTAAAAGAATCATGAGAATTAAGAATACTTTAGTGTATGTTGACCTTAGTGGTGTGATCCAACTAAGTCAATCTCAATTTTGATCTTGACAATCAAGTTGAATTGATCTAACATTTAAACTTAGTGTATTTTTTCAGATAAAATGACTTACTAGTGCTTGAGAATGAAGTACTTGAA
>CATKHJ010030351.1:0-11698 GCA_949750685.1 Vernicia montana | reverse complement strand
CGAATGAGTTGTTCATTGACATAAATGAGGAAGATATTGACTTAGAAGATGAAATTGAGCTTCAATCAGAATCCGAATCATCGGAAGATATCATTGAGGAAGATTATATAGAAGAAAATGATTCTGAATAAAAATAATTTTTTTCACGGTAATTGTATATATATATATATATATATATATATTTGTAACAATTTAATATATATAGATATTTATGATTAGTGTGCAATATATATTGTGTATTTGTTATGTTAATAAAATGAAAAATATTATACGAACACATGTCGAGACGTGTGACTAGCGATGGTAGTCGTACATCTGATCGACCTAGGGGTCGTGGTCGTGGTCGTGGTTTGCAACATCAAGCATCGAGCCATCCATATTTGAGACCACCAGTTACTCGACCATCGCCACATACAGGCTCATTACCTTTAGCACTACCTTCTTTGCCTTCCTTTCCTCCATCTACTGATGTGCCTTTTTTTACTCTCTCTCCTAATACATCTCCCTCTTTTTTTCAGCTCCCTCTACTGCTGCACCTTTATCTACTCCTACAGCTCCCTCTTCTTCTGCAACTCTCTCTTCTGCTGCACCCCCCTCTACTGCTGCACCCCCCACTACTTCTGCACCTTCATCATCTCGACCAGCTGGTACAATTGATGCTGATGATGATGAGCCATATAGTGTTCTTCTTCGTGAGTTGAGACCCACTATTAGTGTGCTGGGTTCGAGGTATGTTAAAATTATTATAATATTATTGTATATAATTTTAATAATTTTGTTAATTTATTTGTAACAACTAACATTTAATTTTTTTGCAGTTTGCATCCCTCTGAAAAATGCTCCAGCAAATGCACACAAATATTCAAGGAAATAATTGACACAGAAGGATACACATGGAAGAAGGTTACAAAAGAAACAAAAGATTTCTATTGAAATGAATTCAAGGTATGTAATATTTTAAAACCTAAATAAATATGTAGTAAATTAATTATAATTTAATTGTTACCTAACATCTAATTAAATTTTATTTAAAATGTTAAAGAAACAATTTTAGTGGGATCAGGCAATCGATGCTCTAGTTGAGACAGCCTTTTATAAGCAGGCTGCATTGCGTTACAAGGACTTGCTTCACGATGTGAAGCATATGGAGAAGAAGACCTAGATGCCAGCTAAGGCCTGAGAGAGATGGCATCAGCATTGGGCTAATCCCGGGTTCCAGAAGCTATCTCATCAGGTTAGCAAGAACAGGAAGACAAAGAAAGGCGGACCTGGATCTGGTCCGTCTTTACACACTGGAGGGTCTATACGCCACGAGGAGCATGCCAGACGGATGGTAATTATTTTCATGCATTTTTCAATTTTTTTTAATTTCCTTTTGCATATTTTACTAGGTAATATATTTCAATTCTTAACAAGCTCTGGAGTTGGGACGCGAACCTCTGTCCGTTGAGGTCTTCGTGCGCACACACACGAAGAAAAATGACGGGCAGACGTTTATTGATACTAGATTACGGAAGATTTATGTAAGTAAAGAAATGATTAAATTAAACATGTTAATATTTTTTTATAATACTATATATACTATTATGATAATCACTAATATTGTATAAAATGCACGAGAATATCAATAACCTCCGTGAGCAGTTGTCGCAGCCAGCTCCTGGATCCACAAAGCCTCGTCAGGTGGATGAGAAGGCTTATACTTTCAGGCTGTTGGGGGATGGACGAAGGGCAGGATTTACGGGATTGGTTCTCAGGCACCGTATTTTTATGGACATCCAGGTGTCAGTACTTCTGCCCCACCGCCCCCTTCATCCGAGAACATACAGCGGGAGGTGGACCGGCGAGTAGATGAGAGGTTGAGGCCATTTGAGAAGTGGCTACGGAACATATCAGCAGCCACTGGGATACCTTTACCACCTCATTTAGTATCTCCGCCTGCTGCTCCCCCTACTGCTCCACCTGCTGCTCCCCCTACTGCTCCCCCTATTGCTCCACCTGCTTCTCCACATGCTTCAGACCAACATCAGCCTCCTCGTCCGCCTGTTTTAGTTGATGGTGGTGATGATGATGATTATTTATTGGATGATCACACTACAGACCTTAGTTAGATTTTTTTTTTTTTACCGATAAAATTTTACTTGTATATTTTTTATTATTTATTTAATATTAGCATACTATTATTTTTTGTATATTTATTACTTACATTATTATAAATTAATATTTGTACTTTTATATTTATGACTTTGAGAATTTTAATATAATTATAATTTAATTTAATTATAAATTTAAAAAAAAATCATATTCAATATTTACCGATGGAATTATTTTATATTCATATTCAATTAAATTATTTTTAATTTCTTGTTAAATAATTTTCGTCGGTAATACGTCGGTAAAATAAAAACTTCCGATGGATTACCAACGGAAATTTATTTATTTCGTATATTTTTTTAATTAATTACAGACGAAAAATGATGTCGGTAAATTTTACCGACATTATTGCCGACGATATATACGTTGGTATATTAGCGACATATTATTTTTTTCATCGGTAATGAATTACCAACCATATTTTTTACGACAAATTATTTCCGTCGGGAAAATTAATTACCGACGAAAAACCTTTATTACCGACGGAAAAATCTATCGATAATTAGTGTTTTTTCGGTAATGTTAATAAGATGCAAACGATGAGTTTTAAATGATTTTGGTGTGTTATATGATTTTTTTTTAATTATTATATTAAGATTAATCTCAATGTAGAAATTAGATCACAAGAAGGGGTAACTGATTATGTAATAGTATCGTACATTTTTAAATAGTTTGATAATTTAATTGATAAAAATTAAAGTTAGTAATAAAATTGGAAAAAAAAAAAAGAGTAAAATGTTCATAGCTGTTATCAGATATACTACAGAGAAAACAAGAGAGAAAAATGAGAATTTGTTATTGATATTGTGTGTATTGCAATGATTACAATAGGGTTATTTATGCAATAGGTTTTGAGTAAAATAATAAATACAACTAACATCTATATTTGTTATCCAACTCAATAAATACAACTAACAACTAATATCTACTAACCAATGACTATATACAATTAACACCCCCCCCCCCCCCCTTTTCTCTCTCTCTCTCTCTCTCTCTAAAACTCAAGGTGGCAAAGAGGACAACTTGAGTTTGTTTCGCAAATTTTGAAATCGTGCTGGAAGATGCGATTTTGTAAATATATCAGCTACTTGATTTGTAGAGGTGACAGAGTTCAATTGAAGAGTACTGTAACGGAGATGGTGACGAATAAAGTGACAATCAATTTCTATGTGCTTTGTGCGTTCATGAAAGATCATTGCGAGCAATTTGAATACTATTGCGGTTGTAACAATGAAGGACTATAGCTGCAGGTTGTTTAACTCCCATGTCATTAAGAACCCATCGGAGCCATAGAAGTTCAGAACTGGCATCGGCTAAGGCACGATATTCTGCTTCTGTACTGGAACGAGCAACAACCGATTGTTTCTTACTGCACCAAGAAATAAGAGACATTCCAAGATAAAAATAATAATCTGTCACTGATCGTCTGTCTGTAGGATCACCTTCCCAATCAGCATCAGAATAACCTGATAAGTATAAAGAGGATGTGGAGGAAAAATGCAGGCCTTGAGATAATGTGCCTTTTACATAACGGAGTATTTGAAGGACAGCAGCAAAATGAATGGATCTAGGAGCAGACATGAACTGACTGACAACATGAACAATATAAGCAATGTCTGGTCGAGTGACTGTGAGATAAATCAGACTTTCAACCAATTGTCTATATAATGTAGGATCTTCTAGAGGAGAGCCATCAGTTGCATTGAGATGAACATTATATTCGACTAGTGTGGAAACAATTTTATTGTCGGTAATTCCTAAGCGAGAAAGTAAATCTGAAGCATATTTTGTCTGAGTGAGATTGTAGCAAGAGGAATCATAGGAGATTTCAAGCCCAAGAAATTAATTGAGAGATCTGAGATCTTTCATCTCAAATTGACGGTGGAGAAGTAATTTGAGATCAGAGATGCCTTTTTCATCATCACCTGTAATAATCATGTCATCAACATAAAGTAATAAGAGAGTTATGCCTTGGGTTGTCTGTATGATGAATAAAGCAGAGTCATGAGGACTAGACTAAAAATCAAATTTGGCCATTGTAGAACTAAATTTGGCAAACTAGGCACGTGAAGCTTGTTTGAGACCATATAGTGCACGGTTGAGGCGACATACTTTCTAGGAAGAGGAATATCCTGGTGGAGGGTGCATGTAGACTTCTTCCAATAAATCTCCATTAAGAAAAGCATTTTTGACATCCATCTAACTAAGTGGCCATTGTTTGACAGCAAAAACGGCTAAAAGACAGCGGACCGTGGTTAATCGTGCAACTGGAGTAAAGGTTTCTTCATAGTCAATACCATATTCCTGTGTATAGCCTTTAGCAACCAAACGAGCTTTATATCGCTCAACTGATCCATCTAAACGAGTTTTAATTTTGTAAATCCACTTACAGCCAACTGGAGTTTTTCCTGCAGGAAGATCAACTAAGTCCCAAGTATTAGTTTTCTCAAGAGCTTGAATTTCATCTACTATTGTTTGCTGCCAGAGAGGATTAGAACTGGCCTCACGATAATTGCTAGGCTTATGCAAAGAAAGAAAACTATATTAACACTCATTAAAATAGATTGGTCTTTGAGGTACCCGAGTAGACTGACGACGTTCCTCAACTGGTGGAGGAATAGAGGAAGAAGTGATAGGTGCCGGATTAATTGTAGCAGATACATTATCCTCAGGCGAGACCGATTCCAGGGTAGGAAAATCAAGTGGTACTGTTGAAACTGTACAAACATTTGTATCACTAAACAGAAAGAACTCAATAGATGGATTAGTAAATATACGATTAGTACTGGAGTCATGAAATTTTGAGAGACTAGAAAACATAGTATTTTCCCAGAAGACAACATGATGAGAGATACGCAATTTGTTGGAAAATGGGATCCCAACATCGATATCCTTTATGTTAAATTCCATATCTAAGAAAACAACAAAGATGGGCACGACGTTCTAGTTTGGTGTATTCATGAGGTTGGAGTAAAACAAAACAAGCACATCTAAAGACTTTTAGAAAGTTATAGTCAGGAGACATACCATAGAGTCGCTTAAAGGGAGAGACATTATTAAGAACTGGAGTGGGAAGACGATTAATAGTATATATAGTAGTTAAGGCTGCTTCTCCCTAAATTTTTTCAGGACAACCAGATGATAAAATGAGAGCTCTAACAGAGTCTAAGATGTGATGATGTTTGCATTCGGCTCGACCATTTTGTTGAGAGTTATGAGGACAAGATCTTTGAACTAAAGTTCCCTGATCATGAAGGAATTGTAGAAGACTGGACTCTTTGTATTCCATAGCATTATCAGTCCGAAAGATTTTAATTCGACGAGAAAACTGTGTTTGGACCATCTTTGCAAACTGGATATAGATTTGGGGAAGTTTGGATCTATTCTTCATACAAAAGAGCCAAGTAAAACGTGAGTGATCATTAATAAATACAACAAAATATCGATTACCACCAACAGTAGAAGTAGGAGAAGGGCTCCAAATATTAGAATGAACAATTCCAAATGGAACATCACAAATAGAGTTATTATTATTGAATGATAAAGCAGGTTGTTTAGCAAGCTGACAATGAGTAGATTGAAGTTCTACAGCTTTAACATTTCCTAAATAACCACTAGAAATTAAGGGATGAAGTTTACTGAGGGAGGCATGATTTAAACATATATGCCACTGGAATAGCAGAGAAAAATTAGTTGTAGCAGAGAGTGCATTGTGAGGAATCTGAAGAGAAGTGAGTTCAAACTAGACCTATTCTTGGGCTGGGTCGCGGGCTTTAATTAGTGAAGGAAATTACAAGTCGATCGGATCGGGTCTTTGGAAAATTGAGCATTTTTCAAACCCAAGCCCGGCCCATGAACAGGTCTAGTTCAAACAGCCTCCCGATCTTGTTTCCACCCCCCAATGTCTGGCCCGTCCTCGGATCCTGTACCTGACAACCATTGGGAGAAAAAATTACAGTTAATCATAAATCACATAGTTGATCGACAGAGAGGAGGTTGACATCTAAGGAAGGTACTAGATATGTATCAGGTATACTAAGATTAGGAGAGGAGATAGTTCCAATATGACTAATGTTCATTTTGCTTCCATCAGCAGTGTGAATAGGAGGCAAAATTTTGTTTTTGGTTATGGATTGAAAAATGCTGGAATCAGGAGTCATATGATTACTACATACAGAATCAATTAACCATCGATTGTTACCTGGGTATACAAACATGGCACTAGAGGAGGAGGCACTAGAAGACTAACATTTTTGAATATAGACTCAAGGTCTGAGAGAGTGAGGGAGGACAAGGAAGGTGCAGACGAGTTGTCTGGTATAGCAGCATTGGCAGAAGATGTTCCAGTTTCTGAGTTCTTCTTGGACTTAGCTTAGTTGTCTCCCGATCTTGATGGGCGATTTAGACAGTTGTTCTTAATGTGCCCTAGTTTGTGGCAGTATCTGCATTCAATGGTTGGACAGTTAAAGAAAAAATGACCAGTACGATTGCAATTCTTACAGTACTAGGATGAGTGAGCCTGGGATGGCCTGTGAGTTGCCAAAGCCTGTTCAGTAGGAGCTAGTTTGCCAATTTGCAAAAGAGTTTCTTCAAAAATTAATTCCTTGATAGCCGTTTCAAGAGTCGGCAGAGGATCGCTGTGCAGTAGGGATACTTTAACAGGCTCATATTCTGACCAGAGAGCCATAAGAAACTGGATCAGGTGGAGTTGATCTTCAATGATTTTAGCTTGAGAGAGCTGATTCCAAATAGGTTGCATTTGACTGAGGAAATCATTGACAGATTGTCCTGATTCTTGCTTCATACTGTTCAGAATACTCCACAATTGATAGTGATGAGCAAGGCCATAAATTGTGTACCTGTTTGTAAGAAAATCTCAGATTTATTTGGCCGTGTCAAATTGGTCAAACTGAATATGAATAGTCGGGACAGAGGTGTTACGAAACCATGTAATGATCTGATGATTTTTGCTTTCCCAATCATCAACACGATCCTTATATTTTGTATCTGTTTCATCGTGAAGACGAACAGGTTTGGGAGTGCCACCTGTGACAATTCTCCAATATTTAACTCCAACAAGATAGCTTTTCATGCTATTTGCCCAAAGATTATAATTTGTACCACTTAAAATGGTTACAATTGGTTGAGCAGAGTTGATTTTCTCCATAACTATAAAATAGAGTGAGAATGTCAAAAATCTAAGGGCAAAAATGGATTCAGGGGGTTGAAAAACCTTAGGAACCGGTCATTAATGTTTGAAAATCAGTACAAAAGTGGTTGAACCGGTGAGTCAAACCTAAAGTCAACTGGTTTGATTAAATCGAACCAAATAACACGTGGCAGACACTGATTAGCTGACTTGATGACTGGATGCTGGTGTGGCGCTGACTGGATGATGATGTGGCACTAATTGGATGATGATGTGGCACTGACTGGATGATGATGTGGCGCTGATTGGCATTGACTGGATGCTGACGTGGTGGATGATTGGGCGTCTTCAACCTCTAAATCTGTAGATTTACAGAATAGTACCTGATATTTTAAAAGGTCCGTACGGGCTTGTTCAACGTCCGATTAGGCTCCGGTTGGTTGCGTTGGATTTGTCTTGAAGAGAGAAACAAATTGGTATATATAAACCACTATAAGTTTGCAAAATACCGATTCAAAATGGACTGAATCAAAACTATATATATTAAAAACAAGGGACCAAATTTCATACTAGAATTTTCAAAGAAAAAATTTTAATGGGGCTCTGATACCATGTTATCAGATATACTACAGAGAAAACAAGAGAGAAAAATGAGAATTTGTTATTGATATTGTGTGTATTGTAAGGGTTACAATAGGACTATTTATATAAAAGATTTTGAGTAAAATAATAAATACAACTAACAACTAATACCTATATTTGCTATCTAACTCAATAAATACAACTAACAACTAATATCTACTAACATATGACTATATACAATTAACAATAGCTATCATAACAGTCATTTTTAATTTTGTCATTAGGCCTTAAAAATACTCTTTGAGATGCTAACTAAAAAATAAAACAAATTACTTCTTTGTTGGTCAGAGAGGAGTATTGGGAGGTGAGAAGCAATGTTCATAGCGATCATAACAGTCATTTTTAGGATTCGCTTCAATCATTCCTGACTTCATGGAGCTATTGTCAATGACAAAGTAAAATTTGATTGTATTTTTTTTTATAAATAAATTTTGTTTTATTTTCTTAGTTAACATCTCAAACAATATTTTTAATCATCCTCAAACTATTTTTTAGACTTTCAAAATGGTGGCTAAATCTTATCTATATTAAGGGTATACATTAATTCAAAAGAAAAAAGAATATATAGAGGAAAAAAAGAATATTATTGTCTTTTTATTTAGCAAAAAATAAATAAAAAAATAATATTAATTAAAATATCTCATCATTTATTAATTCGATATATAAAATAAATATATGCATTCAGATAAAAATTTTCTTTAAAATGATATCATATTATTTATTGGTGTGTGTAGTTACATGCTCTCAATGATGTTAAAGAAACAATTAACATATAAATAAATAATAATTAAAGGATTTAATGTAAATAAATAATATTTTAGATACTCAATATATAAACAAAACATGTAAAATTCAGGGACATGAACAGAATATACTTTTGCCTTATAAATATAGCTGCAATAATTGGATTAAGAGGGGGTGAAAACCCAATGTCGTTTAGCACGAACACTTTTACTAATTATGGGAAATATTTTTTTAGAAAAAATAGCTATAACAACTGCTAAAATAACTACCTTCCTAAAATAGATGTTTCCTATGAGGAGGCAAACCTTAAAAGGCTGGGATTTTCAATCTGTACAGCACAACAACCATTTGTTTCCATATAAAGCATGCCTTATAAGTCTCTTAATTTTTTATATTGGATATTTGTAGTACATCATTTGATATATATATATAAAAAAATAAAATACATATTGATACATAGTTTTTATGTTTAAAAAATTTCACAAATATATAAAAATTTGAATATTTGTGTTAGAGTTAAAAAGATTTTACATAGAAAAATAATAAAAGATATCAAAACTTAATATAATGTTTGAGTTTCACCACTTAATAGCTTAAACTTTTGGGTTAAATTTAAGATTTTTTATATGGTATCAGAGCTAACTCTGCACCCCAATTTTCACTTGGGTAAGGAAAAAGTTAAAAATCTCTCTACAATCAACATTTTATTTAATTTTTTAGAAATTCTGAGATTTTTATATAATTTTTTATCTTTAAAATGATAAAGAAAAAATAGATAATTAAGTAAATTTACAAGTAATTAATATATATATATATATATATATATATATATATATATATATATATATATATATATATATATATATTTGCAATTGATTAATAGTGATATTATTAATAGCAAATTTAAGAGTTTTTCACTTCTATTTACTCTCTCTTTTTTCTTTTCTTTTCTAAAAAGAGAAAGCATACGAAAAAGTAATATAGACAGAATAACAACCTAAACAATAATGACAAAAAAAAAAAAAAAAGTACTAATAAGGTTAGAATAACTTATCATTGCTTTTTAATTTTTTACATATGAATAACCTATCAACCTACAAAAGGTAAAATGAATAAGAATAGTTAAATGATACAATTCACTATAAAATCTATAATAATATTTATGATAAAAACAATAATTTTATACAATTAAATAAATATAAAAAAAATCCCCAAAAATATTTGTGGATGATGGAATTTATACGGCTATAGGAAAGGCACAACTCCTTTTCTTAATTTCACATTATGCCAGTGTAATACCCCAAATTCTTATTTGATTTCTTATGCGTATATAATTGACCTGCGATTAGAGTTTCATGTGTATAAGTAAGTCATAAGTTGCATATTATATACATATGTGAAGTTAGTTGTAAATATTGGGAGTATGACTTGAAATCTATGCCATATTTCATTTTAAGTGAGATTCACGGCGGTGAATGACAGATTGAATTTCTAAAATCGCTACTGGATAAAATTCACGGCAGTGAATTTAAGATTTATGGTCGTGAATTCATAATTCACGACGGTGAATTTCATTTTCACGGTCGCGAATATTGGGGAATAGTTGTGTGAACAGTACCATGGCAAGCCGTTCACGGCCGTGAATATTAAGTTCACGACCGTGAACTATGCCGAGGACAGAATCGGGAGTCAGGCTATATATATATAGAATTAAAAGCCCAAACCCATTTATTTGAGATTTCTGAGCCCTAATCCATATTTTCTCTCAAGAACTAAGAGATCTACCTTTATTAATGCTAAGGAAGCTCATTAATTGCAACATTAAGAGGAACTAGGGTTGTTGGATCCACTTTCTCTTCTCATTACTCAAGCATTAAAGTTAAAGTAAGTTAGGGTTTATTCCTCTCTTCTCATTTTCTTTTAATTCCTTTCATTGGGCTTAAGGTTAAGGTAAGATTAAGATATATTAGCATCATTAGCATTGTTAATCGAGTCAAGTTCAAAGATTAAATGATTAATTGCTATTTCTATGGTTGGGCATGTGTAATTTCTCCCAAAGATAGAAGAGATGATGATGATGAAAGATGTGACCATCATATGTGTTTGATGTAGAGATTGATTCAAGTTAATTTTGGAGCTAAGGAATTAAGGTGAGTGATACTTATACTATTATAATTGTGTTTTGAACCATGAGGCAGAATTGCCAAATTCCTTCATGAACTACCAAATATTTATTGATTATTGTCTGAATATCCTTTTGTGATATCAACTCCATTGTATTCAAGAACCATGATTGAGCCAAGACCATGATTATTGTATGACCATGATATGAATATTTCAAGAATCTACGCATGATTATGACCTATGATCCAAGATATCATATTGTATGAATTCCATGACTAAGACCCAAGCAGGAAACCCCAATTCTGATGTGGGGCAAAATATCAAGCATTGTGCACAATGAACTCCGATGGATAGAGTAAAGTATCCATGCCTTGGCTAGGAAGGGCTATGGTGTCCTAGCCGTGAGATCTGATCAATTTTGCCCAGAGATGAGGGTATGCTCTGTTAAGAAGAGCCTTTACCTCCCATGTTCATGATTGAATATGTTCCATATCTCAGTTCTCGGTAATGCCTTTGAGCATAATGCCATTTATCATGGGGAACGTTAAGACTTATGAACCTCTATTCAAGTTATTGCTATTTCTGTTAAATATGATATGTACATGATGAATGAAACCGTGATCTATTAATATCGAAGACGTTATTTATTATTAATGAACCCAATTGCTTGATGTTATTGAATCGATTGGTTATTGTTATTGCATGAACCATGAATCTTTCTTGTGAACCATCATTAAAACACTAAGCTTTACATTGATCACCAAAGTTTTCGAGGATTGGAGAAGAAGAATGCCCTGGAAACTTAACTGATAAACTATAGCTCACCTGAAAAATGGAATCACTAATGAGATAAAGCAGTGAGTAATAATTATACTACCATACTTG
>CATKHJ010030272.1:0-14885 GCA_949750685.1 Vernicia montana | reverse complement strand
ACATGAATAGCATAAGTATGTAAGCAGTAACAAATCCCAACTACCAATGGATGAGATACAGTGTCCCTCAAGTCAAAGGACTATATGTACAATTATGACCTAGACGATGATTTATTGACTAGCAATAAAACTCCATGCTATTATCATCTAACGTCACAGTTCAATCATTCATCACATCAATATCCACATATTTATATTGACAACTTTTGTCAAGTAGCATGATACTCACTACCTCTATAATCATAAGTATCACATACTGATTATAGAATATAAATAGAGGTGATGGTCTCTCCGGAATTAATGACGACCAGTCATTACTCCTATGATCATGAACATTTTGAAGTATTTTTTTAAGAGCGATCTGTCATCCATATTCTCAACACTGGAGAATAGATCATCTCATAAAATACTATGGATTACAAATATACATTTAATACAATGGAACAATTGATTTATATAAACATATATTTATTGGCATATAATAACGTTATTTTACATTTACATAAATATATATACTGCTCTAGGGCATATACTCTAACAGTTATAATCAGTTTCGAACCAACCACCTCTTAAAAAAATACTACACTCCCAATCATTTAAAAATAATTTACTCCACAAATATTTTATATTACTAGAATAAAAAATTAATTAATCATCTACTTTCTAACATAAAATCAGTAAATTTTAAATGTATTGTAAAAGAAATTTAAGTTTTTAAAATAAATTAATGGTAAATTTTAAATATATCATAAAATAAATTTAAGTTTTTATTCTATTACTATTTAAAATTTTAAAATTACTTGTTAAAGAAAATTTAGTTGTATTTAAATTTATTTTAAATTATTCTATTAAATTACTTACAAAATTTATATTTCATATATTGAAAATATATTTAATATCAATTTAATTATTTTCAATTGAAGTCTAATTGTACTTTTGATCCATGATTGATGATTCTTTACTTCAACTAGTTGGAGGAGGGAGCCGAGTTTGAAAACTTTGGCAAATAATTGATTGGGCTAAACAGTTCCAAGAAAAGAAAGATTGGGCTGCAGCATACATAAACATATCCCTTTGCTTTTCATTTCTTCTTTAGGGTGGCCACCTCCCAACACAAGTTCCTCTGCCAAATATTCAAAACTTCGATTGAAATCAGAATTTGTTTTTATTTTTCTGAATATTAAATAAGTTATTACAAGATAGCTCTCTCAATTAAAGCTTAATGCAATTTATCTCTTTATTCTCCTTCTATTTTTTATATATTAAAAATTCTTATAGTATAGATTATTGGGATTTGAATTTTTAATTTTTGAATGACAAAATAAATACTTAATTATTAAATTACTAATTCAATAATATATATTTTTTATTTTTTAAAAATTATGAAAAATTAAGAGTTTTTATTTTATATTTTGTGATGAAGGGTGGACGATTTTGAACCTGCCACTAAATATTAATGAATTTAAATAATGAAACGGGAATAAGGAAATATGAGGGGTCGTTATACGGTGTTTCGAAATACATATGTTTCATAATTTTACACTTTAGGGTCAATAAAATTAAATTTTAACCATTGAACAAAAAGTTAGTAAACAGTGAAAAAATGATCCTAAAATTGTTTTTAACCTATTAATTGAGCAGCCGGTCTCATGTGTGAGAGGAAAAAACTATAGGGTCTCGTTTAACATGATAGATTTTAAATTTATGAATTTAGTTAAAATCCGTAGAATAAAAAACTCATATTCTATTTGGATTTTCAAATTCTTCATTTTTGAAGATTTCGGAACATGATGGATTTTAACAAATTCATGAAATGTAGCTCAAATTTTCAAATCTAATAAAGGACTAAGCTACAATTTATGAATTTTGCGAAATCCATTACTAAAATCCTTAAAAATAAACGAGACCTAGAGAGAAAAGAAAAAGAAAAACTTTTCTACAATTAGGTAAACAAAGCTTACCCCAAATGAATCATTATTAATAGTAATTGATCAGAGATAAAATTAGCTAAGTTCTAAATGGGCCTAACAAGGATAAAAGTCCATCTAGGAGACTGCCACATATGAGCCTAGAGTATGAATCCAGTTGGAAAACTGACTCTCTCTAGCCTCGAATTTGTCTGGCAAGGCATTGGCTCACCCTTAGGGACTCGTCTTCATCCTCGTCATAGAAGCTCATAACTCATCTGACAAGGCACTAGCCTCGCCCTCGGGGACTCATCTTCGTCTTTGAAGGTCATCCTCATAAAGCTTGAGTAGCAATCAACTCACCTTCTCTCATATCAAACTAAAGCTCTACTTCCCTTTTAAGCTCATTGACTCGACTCGTCCAATGGTCACTAAGAAGGGCATTGTAGCAACTGTCACCTATCGATACATAAGACGAGGCACGTCAAGATAAAACCTGCCTGAGACAACGCCCCTTACCTTGCAACAAGTGGTGCCACCGCCCTGGCAGTGGCCAAATACATACATGGTGTCGGAAACGTTACAACTTGAACGTGCACTTATCTCATCAAGTCAGAATGCTTCATCATTACCATTGAGATGCTACCACACACAAATCATCTCTCACTCAACAGTGAGCTCAGGCAAGTACAAAAGGGGAGGCAAACCACCATTTTGAGGTAGCTCAAATCTACAACTTCTCATCTTTTTTCTATCACAAAAAAGACTCTTTAAGAGCAAGGAATAAATTGAATCTTCCCCTTTAAGGTTGCCAACTCTGCAGCTTCTAACTTAAGCATTGGAGGGTCCTTGCCAAGCTAAGGCTTGACCCCTTTAATATTGTTTGTTCATCTTGCAGGCCCAAATCCAATCTAGGAAGAGTCCAACTCATTATCTTGGTCAAAAATAGATCAAATTGGCACCGTCTGTGGGAAATATTTCACAACTCTTTTTTGGATCATTATTTCTTTTCTCAACACTTGCAATATTTTCTTTACTTAAACATCAATTTCTTGCTTCCTTAAGATGTAAGAAACATCTTTTCTACCCTGCAAGATGATGTCTTTACAAAAACCTCATACCCTTTTCTTTTCAACAAAATGGTCCACATTCATGAAGAAGAACCCTCAACCTCGCGCTGACACCGAAACCATATTGGGGAAGCTATTGCTCTTGAGATTCACGCGTCATTACCCCCAAAATTCCCAAAACACTATCCCTCTCACTACTCCAATCTTAGATCTAAATTCTTCCCTACAACTCGTAAGTATTGTGGCTACTCAACTTAACACATCCATGCAAGCCTTTGCTGCTACATCCCACCACTAAACACCATGCAACCATAACTTAAGTATGGTCATTGAGATCACCCAGTGTGACGGTGTAGCCAGACACTTGGCTTTCAAAGGTGAAGAGCAAGAAGCCAGCGAAGGGGATGGACGCTGAGTAGTAGTAAGAAGTGAAGAAGGAAGGGTGAGATATGAAGTAGTAAGAGTAAGAGGGGGAGAATTTCACAGAAGAGAGGAGGAGAGAGAAAAAATGCCTTATAGATGAGAGAGGCACATACATGCAAGAGAACGTAGCATGCATATAAAAATTGGGAGGCATTATGAAGAAAGGCATCCTCATCTTGATGGGAGAGGCGAGGACATGAGAGGTAGTCGAAGAGGAAGCAGAATAGTTGAAGAAGAGAGAGAACGAGAAAGGAACTATTTAGAAAGACAGTCTAGGAGAAAGGAGAAGAGAGAGGATTAGATAGCCCAATCTGAAGCCTCTCGTGATTGGAAAGACTGAAGAGAGCAAGAAGCAACTAGCAAGAAAAACTCAATAGAAATAAGGGAGGAGATCATAAAGTTTTGGGAGGAACTGGATGGAGAAAAGGTGAAAAAAGGGATGGATAGGATCTTGGTGCTCGCTTTTAAATGTCCTCTCATCAATGAGATCCAAGACTACAAGATGTCGGATAAGTTCAAACCATCTGTGCTAAAGAAGTACAATAGAGAAACAAATACCAGAGTCCATATTTTGGATTATAACTATGTTGTCGAGCTTCAAACAACAAGTGATGAAGTGTTATGTAGGTCGAGAAGGTTTGATAATCAATCAAAAGGGAGCATTGGCTCATTTAGGCAACTTGTAGAAATATTCATGCAAAGATTCACACCTAGTATCCCAACGGAGAAGAGAACATAGTCTCTTGAGACTGTGATACAGAAAGAAGGTGAATCATTAAGGGAGTACATAGCCCGATTTAATAGAGAAGCTTTAAAAATCACATAACTTGACTAGGCGAGGGCGGTTGAGGTCCTTTAAAATGGTATTATTCATCATGACTATTTCAAAGCTCTATGCAGGCATATGCCTCATACTCTGAAGGAAGCAATGGCAATTGCTTAGAAATATATTAGGCAAGATGATGCCTATGTCTTTAGTCAATTCTCAAAGAAAATGAGGAACTAGGTAGCCAATGATGAAGACCAAAGGTCGAAGAGGAAGAGAGAAGATGACAAAGAAAGAAAGAAAGAAAGCATGAAGAAAGGCCTCCAAGTAAGCATCTTGCTGTAAAAAAAAATACACACCCCTCAATATGAGCCTAGTATAAGTCTTTGCAGCTTTTGAAGACTAGAATATCTGGCAACAACCTAGGCCCTTATACAGGCATTACAATAATAAGGAGAAATTTTTCCTTTTCCACAATACCCATAGGCACAACACCAATGATTGTAGACAGCTAATTGAGGAGATCGAAAGGCTCATTAATGAAGGGTATTTGGGAAAATTTGTGAAAAATGGGAAGGTAGAAGCTAAGTCGAGCAAAGATAAGGGCAAACAAGTTATCAATAATGGGTCAACTGGGGTGATCCATTGACTTACTGGGGGGCCAGAGGAAATGCCACTGATACCTACAATCTTGTAACTCTGGATGGTGTTGAAATTACTCATACTTAGAATGTCCAACACCTCAAAATGTACTATCAATGAAAAGCAAAATGAAAAAAAGCCTTTTCTACTCCACTCAAAAACTTAGAAAATACACTTTGCACCATTCAAAAATTATGTATTCTATCGAGTTAAAAAGACCTAATTCGGCTAGGTAAAAGACCGTGAGGCAACTCCCTGCATGATGGAGAAAGACCTAGTTCGACTAGGCAAAAGTTCGCGAGGCACCCAAAGACCTAGTTCGGCTAGGCAAATGATCATGAGGCAACTCCCTACACGGGGCACCCAAAGACCTAGTTTGGCTAGGCAAAAGATCGCGAGATCAACTCCTTACATAAGGGAGAAAAACCTAGTTCAGCTAGGCAAAAGTCCGTGAGGCAACTCACTACATGAGGGAGAAAGACTTAGTTTGACTAGGCAAAAGTCCGCGAGGCACCCAAAGACCTAGTTCGGCTTGGCAAAAGTCCGAGAGGCACCCAAAGACCTAGTTCAGTTAAGCAAAAGTCTGTGAGGCACTAAAGACCTAGTTCGACTAGGTGAAAGTCTGTGAGGCACTTAAGACCTCTATGCGAGGCAATTTCTAAAGTCCTCTCTCGATGAGGTAGATTATACGAAGACCTCTAGGCGAGGTGGATTTCTAAAGTCCTCAATTGATAAGGAAAATTATCTTAAGACTTCTATGCGAGGAAAATTCCTAAAGTCCTCTCTCGATGAGGCATATTATCTTAAGACCTCTATATGAGGAAAACTTCTAAAGTCCTCTCTCGATGAGGAAAATTATACGAAGACCTCCAGGCTAGGTGGATTTCTAAAGTTTTCAATTGACGAGGCAAATTTTTAAAGTCCTCTCCTATCAAGGCATATTATACGATGACCTCCAGGCGAGGTGGATTTCTAAAGTCCTCTTTCAGCGAGGCACATTATTATTATCTAAGTCATCTATCAGTGAAGCATATTATTTAAGACCTCTCTCAGCGAGGCACATTATTCAAAGACATTTAAGGAAGATCAATCTTGAAGTTGTTTGGAAGATTTGAAGATTTGATGTTATTTGAAAGATCTAAAGATTTGAAGCTGTTTAGAAGATCTAAAGGTCTAAAGCTGGTCAAAAGATCTAAATATTTGAAGCTATATGAAAGATTTGAAACCATTAGGAATTTATAAGTCCACGTACCATGGCGTTGAAGACCTGAAGCCATTGGAAATTGATGAGTGTGAAATATGTTATTAATATAAAGAGTAATTGTGAAGATTAATCCATTTAATGTTTTGTTTATGTTTCATTTCTCTTTGTTTTTGTTAATCTTTGTTTTTATAGTTTGTTTCAAGTTTTCCTAGGTTATTATTAAGGTTTTTATGCAATTTAACGAAATTTGGAAATTCGAAGTTCAATGGAATGAAGTCGGAAGCAAGATGGAAGCAAAAAGTACAAAGAGAGTGCATCAAATGATGCATAATTGTGCAACAAAATTTGGTTCTATATGAGAAGTGTTTCAATGCAAAAAATGAGCAAACATGATGCACGGTGTGAACCCTCAATTTTACACTCTCATGATGCGATCGCAGCTTGACACCTGTTAAATTTAGTGTGCTACTCTGAGCCAGTACAACGGTCTTGCTAGCCGGTTAGCGGGCAAGGATCAAGGGGGCAGCGCCCTCAGAGCAAAAATGGGCTTTCAGGTATAATACTACAAGGATACTTAATTTCGGATCCACTGACACTGACCGATAATTTTTCAGAATCTAGAAAGCCTTGAAAACTTGAAAAACCCTGAAAACTAGCCTACTAGCATGGATAGGTGTGCCGTCTGCTGGGATAATCGGTGAATCAGCCGATCCTATGCGTGGAGCCTCAGAATATCCTAGAGGCGACTGTCAGAAATGTAGGCGGACCCGCGTAGTTCCCCGGAAGATTCACTAGACAGGCCGGCAAAGCCTCTGGGTATCTGTATTAATCCTCCTTGATGCATTGACACACACGTCAAGCTGCCAGCCTTCACAGCGGCAGCCGCAGAAAAGCCCGGAGGCTCCCCTCAGACCCTTGGCGGATCTGCTTGTCCTGGTGGTTTGTCCCCCTCTATGCGCACAAATTCAATTTTTTCCATTTCCAGCCTGATTTTTCACCCACAAACCCTCTATCCTTTAGTCTTTTCACTCTTTCAATGCCCAAAATACCTCCGCCTCACTTTGCCTATAAATAGGCCCTCCCACTCTTCATTTTTCTTGACCCCTAAGAGAAAGTGTTGATGGTTATCCACTACTCTCTCTCTCTCTCTATCTCTTTCTAATTAGTCTCATATACTCTCTTTGAGTAGTCCCAATTTTTAATTAATCTCTCTTTGATTTTAACTAAAAATTAAGTAATTAATTAGTTAAGTAATTCCAAATATTAATTAATTAAATTAGTAATTAAAAGTTTCATTTCTCTTTGATTGGAGACTAATTAGGATTATTTCTCTTTGGATTAATTCTAAATTAATTAATTAAATATACTATTCTTCAGTAAGATCCCCAATTTTCAAGGCCGGTAAAACAGAACTCCGGTCCAAAAAAATACTTTGGTCCGCTCAAAATCTCCCAAGAGAAGGTACAACATCTTCTCTCACCAACTCCAAAACCCCCCAAATCAAATCAATCAAATCAATTCCTAAACCCCTCCAGCTCATCGTCGAATGAACTACGCGGATTTTGATCCCCATTCAATGGGATACGTAGGCACACTTGAAATCGAAATCCAAGCCTTAAAGCCAATTCTCCATTAATCCCTTTCCCCTTTTATTTCCAATGTAAATATCAATTTATACTTTCTTATAATTTGATTAATGTAATTAGTTAAGTTAATTATTCTGGAGTAAATGAGAGATCTTGTGATTTTCCTAGTACTCATAAGGGTTAGAGGAAATATTCTTTTTTTTTTTTTTTTTTTTGTGGATGTTTAATTACTTGCTCTTTATTTTCCATTTATCCATAATTATGCTATGATCATAAATCGCCATTAATATCTGTCATCCATGAAATCAATTTTTAAGTCAAATTAAACTTAGGAGCCAAATTTAGAACAAAAAACCTAGTCCATGTGCTCAACCTGATTTGAAGGCTAGTGATTTTATCATTGGACAAATTAATCATAAATTAATGAATTGGAGTCAATTTTGAGGTTTTCCTTAATTTTTTTTTTTAAATAAATTAGGGTGGCGGCTTCTGAATCCTTTTTCGAAAAATCAAATCAATTCACCAAATAAAGTGATAGCCGTTTCCAATCATGAGATCGGATCTGAAAGAGCATTCTAATTCCCTAGTGGACCAGACATAAGTACTCGGGCGAGGCCTCACAATACCAAGAAATTTATAATGGGACGTTTCCTTGACTATAAAATGGTGGATTCCAAAACTGTGGTTAGTCAGGTGCAAAAACTTTAAGTAATTCTCCATGAAGTTCATGCCGAGGGGATGAACTTGAGTGAGACCTTCCAAGTAGTTTCTATTATTAAGAAGCTACCCCTTGGTTGGAAGGATTTCAAAATTTACCTTAAGCACAAGCGAAAGGAAATGAACATTGAAGAGCTAAATTATTAGACTTCGAATCGAAGAAGAAAATAGAAGCTCAGAAAATAGGGAATATTTACCTTTAGAAGCGAAGGTGAACATTGTCGAGCATGGACAAAGTTCAAAGAAAAAGAAAATAACGCTGAAAAGGAGTCCAACGTGGGACCCAGTGGTGGAGTTTCTAAAAAGAAATTCCAAGGCAAATGCTTTTATTGTGATAGGGTGGGTCATAAATCCTCTGAATGCAGTTGCCGAAGGGGAAAAAAAAGAAATGATAAAGCTAATATAGTTGATGACATCACAAAAGATGTCTTTAACACCAGTCTCGTTGCTGTGATATCCGAGATGAATCTGATCGGGTCGAACCCAAAGGAATGGTGGATTGATATTGGTGCAATAAGGCATGTATGCTCGAAGCATGAGATGTTCTCCACCATCACTCCCAAGAATGGAGAAAAACTGTATATGGGATATTCTGCCACTTTTGAGGTCCTCGATGTAGGAAAAGTGGTATTGAAGATGACATCTGGAAAAGAGCTAACTTTGAATAATGTACTGTATGTGCTGGAAATCTACAAGAACTTAGTGTCCAGTTCGCTACTCAATAAGCATGGATTCCGCATGGTGTTCGAGTCAGACAAAGCTATTTTGTCTAAAAATTGAATGTATGTGGGGAGAGGGTATTTTCTTGATGGACTATTTAAGCTCAATGTAACTGTAATCACTCGCATAAATGGAAATACCTCTTCAATTTACTTGCTTGAGTCTTCCAATTTATAACATGGTAGACTAGGACATGTTAATTATAATACGTTGAAAAGGTTAATTAACTTGGATTACATACCTAAATTCCATATAAATTTAAAACATAAATGTGAAATTTGTGTTGAGGCAAAATTAACAAGATCATCTTTCCAATCAGTTGAAAGAAAAACTAAACCACTTGAGTTAGTTTACAGTGATGTATGTGATTTAAAATTTGTACAAATAAGAGGTGGTAAAAAGTATTTTATCACATTTGTTGATGATTGTACAAAATACTATTATGTGTATTTGCTTAAAAGCAAGGACAAAGCTATAGAGAAATTTAAACTCTATAAAATTGAAGTTAAAAATCAACTCAATAGGAAAACTAAGGTGTTAAGGAGTGATCGTGGTGGTGAATATGAAGCACCATTTGGTGAATTCTATGCACAATATGGAATTATACATGAAACCACATCACATTATTCACCTCAGTCAAATGGTGTGATTGAAAGGAAAAATCATACCTTGAAAGAAATGATGAATGCAATGTTGATAAGTTATGGGCTGTCTCAAAACATGTAGGGGGAAGCCATTTTGTTTGCTAATTACCTTTTAAATAAGGTTCCTCAAAAGAAAGAAGACAAAATCCCTTATGAATTGTGAAAAGGAAGAAAACCTTTTTATAAATAAATGCGAATGTGGGGGTGTCTTGCGAAAGTGGCTGTACCTACACCTAAAATGGTGAAGATAGGTTCAAAAACAGTTGATTACATCTTCATTGGCTATGCACATAATAGTAGTTCTTATCAGTTTCATATGTATGAATTTAAAATTTCAAAAATACACAAAAATACAATAATAGAATCAAGAAATGCATCATTCTTAGAACATGTATTTTCATGCAAATCTTCAGAAGAGGCGAGTTCATCTAAATGAACACAACCTTTGTCCTTGCCAGAACGAGCACAGGGCTTGTCCTGCTTGAACGAACATAGAGTCCTTTCTCACTTGAACAAACATAGGGTTTGTCTTTACCTGAACAAAAACAAGGTTCGTCCTCGCCTAAATGAACATAGGGTTCATCTTCGCCTGAATGAACATGGGGTTCGAGTGTGTCCTCACTCGTACAAACCAAAAATTTGAGTTCGTCTAAATGAACACATGAGACTATACAAGGAGATAGTAAATGCAAAGAACAAAGACACAAAAATGAAAATGAACCAAGAGGAAGTAAAAGAGTAAGAGTAGAAAAATCTTTTGGTTCAGATTTTCTAACTTATTCAAAACTGAGCCAAAAACTTATGAAGAAGTAGTGAGCACTTTGGAAGGTCCTTTGTGGAAAGAGGCCATTAAAAGTGAAGTGGATTCCATCATGAAAAATTATATATGAAAATTAGTGGTTTACCTCTAGGATGTAAACCACTAGGATTCAAGTGGATCTTCAAAAGAAAAATGAAAACAGATGGATCAATTGACAAGTATAAAGCTAGACTTGTAATTAAAGGTTACAAACAAAAGGAAGGCTTAGATTACTTTGATACATATTCTCCTGTAACAAGGATAAATACCATTAGATGATCATAGCTATCGCTGCATTACGAAATCTTAAAATACATCAAATGGATGTAAAGACTGCTTTCCTAAATGGAGAATTGGATGAGGAAACCTACATGAAACAACATAAGGGTTTTATTGTCAAAGGACAAGAAAAGAAGGTGTGTAGATTAATTAAGTCTTTATATGGCTTGAAGCAAGCACTGAAACATTGGCATGAAAAAATTAATAGTGTTATGCTAGCAAATGGATTCAAAATCAATGAATGTGATAAATGCGTCTATGTCAAAGATACTAGTGATGACTATGTCATACTATGTCTATACGTTAATGACATGCTCATTGTTGGTAGTAATGAAAACATGATAAAGTCTACCAAGAATATGTTAAATTCAAGGTTTGACATGAAGGATATGGGACTAGCAGATGTGATCTTGGGAATAAAAATTTCAAGAAGGTCAGACGGACTCATATTAAGTCAAACACACAATGTGGAGAAAATACTTGAGAAATTCAATAAGAATTATTCAAGTATAGCTAGAACCCCATTAGACTTAAGTCTCCATCTATCCAAGAATAGAGGTAAGATTGTATCTCAAGTGGAATATGCTAGAGTGATAGGCAATCTCATGTACTTAATGAGTTGTACAAGACCAGATATTACTTACACGGTAAGTAAACTGAGTCGATACATGAGTAATCCAGGAACTAACCATTGGAAGTGGATAGTAAGAGTACTTAGGTACCTACGATATACTCGTGATTATGGGTTGCAATATACCAGATATCCAGCTGTCTTAGAAGGCTATAGTGATACGAACTGGATCTCTGATATAAAAGACTCAAAGTCTACTAGTTGATATGTATTCACATTAGCAGGTGTAGCTGTGGCTTGGAAATCCTCTAAACAAACTATTATAGCCAAATCCATAATGGAATATGAGTTTATTGACTTGGACAAATGTGGTGATATTAATTTAATTATTTCCTTAGTTATCTCACATTCCTTTCTAACTTCATGTCCAACTCATCAGGAGTGAGTTTCAGACATGCTCAGATTTCCTCAATCATCGCAATTCCTTTCTTATTCATATAGTCTTCCACATCCTTATTAAGGTTATTTTAGTCCATTGCTAATTCTTAATCATTCACGTTTCTTATTCTCACTTAATTTATTTATCATAAGTCATTATTCTGATCAATTCATTATATCATTATGCAACAATAATCAATTTTGGATATCTCCAATTTCTTCATCTCTTTAGCTATTAATAATCTAAGTATTCGCTGTCTTGAATCAAGCTCATCTATTCCATTTTTTTTTACTATTATAACTTCTCTTTTACTTATTATTATTCCGGTCTCATCTTTAACAACTAAATCTTTCAACCATGTTAATTCTTCCTTACACTATAGTTTCATTGTCCTTGTGATTCTCCTTACTTTATCATTCCTTATACTTTTCCTTTTAGTGTTTACAGTTTCAATCAATCATACCTCCTTTACCTTTCTTGGTCACATCATTTTCTATAGCATCTACTCTTACTTATTGACCACTATCTCATCATTAATCCATCCATAACATGGAATATTTCACTTAAAATGTATTTATTCTAATCAATTAGGCTTCACTAATATTTAACTTACACATATTCCTTTTTGTATTACGCTCTTTATCATTTATGTCCTTATAATTCTAACTTTTATCATCTCCCTTATAATACTTTATTTTATAATCCTAATTATTATACTCATCCTTTCTCTTTACTTTCCCCCTTTTTAAGACTTTAATAAAGTCTAATAAGAATTTCTCATATTTTTCTATTATTCATTTTCATCGTCGTATTACAAGCAGTTCCACATGTTTCTCTAGAGGTAATGTGATAACTTATAGGTCATCAATCATTTCCTTCCTTAAGGGTGCCAGTCAGCATTCTTTTTTCAATTCTCGTTCGGTATCTGCATAAGTAGCAGAAATATTTCTACCCCTCTCATTATTGGTGTCGTTACCAGGGAGTACACAGTAGATGACATACAATGCCTTTCTTGTTCCACTTGTTGATCTTTTGCTTTGATTCATATAGTTCTCGTGTCATTGCTTCTACACTCTTCAATAGTTTTCACTTCTTTTCTTTTTCTAGCCTGCTGCTTAAACCTAGGCGACTTTAACAAGTGATCGTATATTAACACAACGTATAGGTAACATTAGATTTTACACTCTCATCATTATGAGGTGATTTTCCTTTAGATATCTTTATCCTAAACAATACACATGCTTTCATATGTACAAATAGTTTATACACTTCTATCATTATTCACATCACAAAATTCTTTTCACAAACAATAGATACACTGATGTTTTTATAAATTTTCAAAAAGTGGTCATTACAAGAATTTTTTTTTTTAACAATACACATTCATTTTCTTTATTACAGGAGTGATCACTAGGGGATCGACCTCTTTTTCACTGTTATCATTTCACTTTCATTTTGCATTCTAATCCACATGTATCATTTAGAGTATATTCAAAGTTTCATTCACACTATTATATGTTTACTCATACTAGTTCTTTTATATTCACAACACTTATATATCATTCTAGATGATTAGAATTCAATCATATATGGATAATGCAGAACTATCATAATGATGGACTGTAATTAACGATTAGGAATCCTATGCTCCATGGTTCAACTTATACACTATGACTCTTTAAAATTTATATGTCTATACTAGACTTAAACTTTTGCTCTAATACCATGTATGTCACATCCCAACTTCTGAAGTATGATGGTCCTGGGGTATAAGGAGACATAAGGTCACCTAAGCTCGTAGAACTCCTATCTTATGCTATGACAAGCACATAATTCAATAAACATATATCCCATATCATAACCATGAAAATCCATATTTAGATTCATTCATCAAATATCAAAGATGTTCAAAATATACCAATCATATACCAATCGGATACTCAAAGTATACTAACCATATACTGCATGTATACTATTTATATATTAATATTTGATCATTAGTCGAACATATTACTATTCATGATATTAATTTCCATAATTCAATATGACATATCGTATTATAATTACTAACCATAATAAAATGTTCAAATTATCCAATTAAAGGAACAATATAACCATAATGATCCATGGAGCTCTAAATAAAATAACCCAAAGAATCAAGATATATATAATCATCATACATTCAGCAGAGCAATCCCAAGCGGAGGCTGAAAATAATACACTATGGGGGTGTGAGATAAGCTCAGTAAGTATATAAGAATCGAAACGAAATAGCATATAGGTGAGTATTTAAATGTAGTATTAACGGGATTTAATTATATCAGTACAAGGGAGGAGACCCAAAAGAAACATTAATGGTTTAAGAACAATAGTACCTTTTTAGTAGAAATCATAACTTTTGGGAGCAGTGTGCTTCCCACATGTAAATATTAGAGTGGCGGCCTAAGCTTTGCTCACTCATACAGTATCAGTAGCGCGAGACTAATAAGGTCTTACGACTAGGACCACCCTTCCTAGCTAGGGTTGGGTATGCTCGCCCTACCTGGAGGCTTTACCATGTGCACATGACTAATGTGTTACCCCACATTAGATGTAGATTTCTGCTTTCAAGAGTATAACAAGGACATTTTGAACAAGTATATCAAATAATATGATATTGTGAAACAATAATGTATAGCAATGAACCATTATAGAATTTAATAAATTATATCAATTTTATGAAGATTGAGATTCACATTGGTAGGTCAAAAGTTTTCTCAAGGAACATAGTTATAGGAATGATTTATCAATCAGGATGAAGTGTTGGCTCAAGAAAAAGGTTCATTACATTGAAAAGGTTAACACACAAATGGTTAGGCGCTTTTACAATTTACTTTGAATAGAATTTCAGTACACATATATAGATAGCAATGAGTAGGACGAAAGCCTCTTTGAAGGGATTTCTTTGATACATTGGTTTCATTAAGGGAATATAATATTTTCAATTAAAGATAACAAGGTTTTCATAATACAAGTATTAGTTTCCATAAAGCTTACGCATTTAGATTAAGGCTTCAAGTACTCACCTTTATTCCTTAGGTCCTAGAACAAGCTCTTAACACAAATGGAAGTGGTGCGC
>CATKHJ010030209.1:0-11899 GCA_949750685.1 Vernicia montana | reverse complement strand
TATATATATATATATATATATATATATATATATATATATATATATATATATATATATAATAGCATATGTTGACTTAGCTAAACTTTAGCCTGAATTTCTTTTAAATTTCCTAATTACAATCAAATTAAATATTCTTTCTATGCATGTCAATAGGAATAAAATAGAAATAGAATATACAAATAAGAAGTCAATAGAAGCTATATGGATTTATAAATGGGTAGCGTTATTAACAAAGTATAAATTGATAGCAACATAGTAAAATTTGTTAGTAATATTTCAATTGATAAAATTATCTTTATACTTAATATGTTAGAATTAGTTTGTGTATCTTTGAAATATTATTAATAACTAGCAATTGGATTATTTCTTTTTTAATATATTACTTTCCATATATTTTTTTTTAAAATGAGAGATATTAATGTGTAAAAAAATACTAATATTAAATAAAATAAGAAAATTATAATTTTTGAAAAACTATAAATTATTAAATTTTAAAAATAAAAAATAAGTTATATTTAAAGTAAAATTAAATTAATTATATTAAAATTAAATTATTATATAAATATTATTTACTTTTATTCATTTGGATTTTTTCTTTTTTATTTTTAAATAATAAAATTAAAATTATATTTATTATATATATAAGGGTATTTTAGTTATTTTTTAAAAAATTTAACAGAAAAAGTACAAAAATAAGACGGAATGACTAAATAGTCTGACGGAACCAAAACTGAGGGACTAATTAGTTAGTTTCTCAAAAAGTATGGACGAGTTAGTTAATTTGATCAAATTTCAGGGATTAAATAATAATTTGCCCAAAGATAAATAATCAAAAGCAATATACATATCGTGGTGGATATCTAGGGGCGGTTGTCAGTTTCCCCAAAAATATTTCTGAAAAAAAAAATTATATTGCCCCTCAAAAGCATAAGATCACAAGTTACAATGTAAAGCTTAGCTTATCCACTTCAATTAAGTAGTTGAACTCGTTAACTCAAACTTATCTTCCTTATATAGGTAAATTTGAAATTTGAAATTTGAAATTTGAAATTTTATTTAATTGATATTTGATTGCTCCACCATCTTCTGCCTCCAAATTCGTACTTGATATTCGGAGGTTCTTGATTTTGGGACATTTTATCCATCAAGCTAAGTCTTCAACTTTACTTCTAATTTTCTTGTGTCTATAGTAATTTAGTTCTGAACTAAAAAATCATGTCAAAACTAGGCAACGATGAGCTAGCCTCAATTCTCAAATGAGTTTATGATAAAAAAAAAAAACGAGGGTTTTGGTGGTGGAGGTGTTGGGAGATAGGGTGGGAGTATTGTGAACCCTCAATTTTGCATCTCCCAAATTATTTTTAAACTCTCTAAAGCTGTCCGGAATATTTTTCTATCTAAATTGACACTTTTCGGATCCTGACAGGATTTTCTGTACTAGACAGCACTTTCTCAAAATTAACCGAATTTTTCTCAAAACTGACTGCTAAAATGTCCGATAATTAATTTCAAGTCCACCGATACTGACCGGTAATTTTTCAGATTTCAGAATACCCCAGAAACTGACCCGAAAGTTTCAATGAATAAAAATATATTCATGTCATGATATTCATATTTTTACTTGCTAAAATTATCATTAAAATTAGAATGAACTTCAATTATTGGTGTTTAGTGTTTAAAATTTAAAAAATAGTAAAATATTATTTAGTCCTTGAGATTTGATTTAATTAACGAAATAGTCTCATTATTTTAAAAAACTAACTAAATGGTTTATCATGTTTCATATGTCAAATAAAATTATAATTCTGTCTATTTTTTTTATATTTTTCTGTTAAAAAATTAAAAAAAGGAAAATAATTTTAAATACTAAAATACTCCTCTACCTATCATCACCATCAAAAAGAGAGAGATAAACTTCTACAATCTTCTACTTTTTTTTTTTTTTGGATAAAATACTATTTAATTCCTAAAGTTTAGCAAAATTAACGAAGTCGTCCCTGCATTTTGAAAAACTAATTAATTAGTCTCTGAATTTTATTTTTGTCATAACTATTTGTCATTATGTCTATTTTTTTGTTAAAATCTATAAAAAAAACTAAAATGTCCCTTATTTGCTATTAAATTTTCTATCTTAGCCACCCAACAGGTAAGGAAAACAAGAAAAAAGAAAAAGAAACGATTTTGTTTCCAGAAAGAAGAAAATCAAATTAAATTCCCAAATCAAGAAAATCAATAACTAAACCAAAATTCCCAAATCAAATTAATAAAACCTATTTGAAAAATCAAATAAATTACTAGAAATTGATCCAAGAATTAACAATTTCCAAAACCAAGAAAATTAAATAAAAAATTCAATCCAGTAGGCTTTCATCACCATCGCCGATCGAAGCCACCATCAACCAAGACTGACGCCAGAAAGGCCACTGTTAACCCATCACCACAAAGTGCAGTCGCTGAAAAATTGCTCGCCTGACGCCTACATTTTTCATTTTTTTCTTATCCAGCTACTTGTAACAGTTTGTCCCTGCTTCTCATTGGTTTTGTAATTTCCTGGATCCTAAGTGCATTTTATGTGTAAATACCCTATACGCGAAGACCGGATCTATCTTCAAAGCTGGAACAGATTCCAACATTAGCCTCTCCCTCGACCTACAAGGTATGAAAATGGATGGACTCCACTTCACTATGCAGTTGCTCATCCTTCTTATAAGTGGCCATTAATAGTTGAAGAACTAATAGAATTTGATAGATTAGCAGTTTATATTACTGATAATGCGATAAAAAGGACACCTCTCTTCGGGCGGAATTAGACTTAAAAATTTGGGGGTTAAAAATAATTATGGACCAAAAAAATTCAAGTTTATAAAGTTAATGTAAAAAATTTTAAAATTTTGAGAACTATTATTATATTATAAAATATCTATTTATATATACATATAATATTATATTAATAACAAATAAAATCTTAGAAATTTAGGATAATCTATATATATTTGAAGGAAAAATTTATGAAATATACATGTAATAAATAAAATTTCAAAAATTTGGTGAGCTAAATGTATATAATTTAAAAAAGTTAAAATTTAGGAGGGGTCAAATGTATATATTTTAAAATTTTGGGAGGTAATGTAATATATTTTTAAAAATATATGAGTATAAAAATTAATTTTGAAAAGCTTTGGGGGCCATGCACCCCAAGCTTTCACCTGGTTCCGCCCCTGCACCTCTCCACATGGCAGCTTGTGTTGGCAATCTTGGAATTTCCTTTCTAATGAATATTAATTCAGATGATATTTCTAGTCGTCTTCCGATTTTGTCTTGTTTCTACTATTCACCTTTACCAGTATCTGGTTACAAGTTTATGATTTTTGAATAGTAAAAGCAACTTATTTGGATTGAGATTTAAGAGTCAATAGAGCACGGAGGGAGAGGGTATTTTAGGTATTAAAAAATTATTTATTTATTTATTTTCTTTTAATTTTTTTATGGAAAAATGTAAAAAAATGAACAAAATAACTAAAAAGTACGATGAAATGAAAATATAGAAACTAATTAGTTAATTTCTCAAAATGCAAAGACGGTTTCATTAATTTAACTAAATTTCAGAGACTTTTTTTTTATTATTTTCTGTCTTTTTGTAGAATTAATGGTGTCTCTCAAAATAAAAAACTCCAACCCATGAATGAATTAATGAATCTTCAATAATACTACCCTAAACAAAATACTTTAGTCATCAATAAATTAATAAAAAAAATAAGGGTAAAAATACAGAACAACATTTGTACAAATTTAGCTTTGTCACCATGGATACAGCAGATTATTTAGCTTGGGTTGAAATTATATAATATTCATGGTCGTTTCCTTTATATGGAAATGACCAAACATTTTTTCTGTAGTAATTAAATATAAATTTGATAAAGTTGAAAATTTTTGCAGTTGGATTAAACCGAGCATAGATAACACTTGTTCTTAAACTATCAATAGCCAGAGAGGTGTGACCGTAATTCATTAATATCAGACGAGTGATCGATGATGCACAAAGACCTAATTTGGATTAACTGAATCGATTTCGGTTTTTTTTTTTTTCATTTTGATTTTTTATTTATAAAACAGTCCACTAAAGAATGGGAAATTATTTAGTAAAAATGACTTTAACTAACCAAAATAATTGAATCTTTATTAATTATTATATAAATTAATATCTAAATTGTAAATTATAAATACTCCAAATATTTTAGTTCTATTCTTAATTTGTCTTATTATTATTATTAGGATAAATTACTATTTAATCCTTAGATTTCTGCGAAAGTAACATTAAGGTCCCTATATTTTGAGAAACTAATAATTATATCTTTACATTTTTATTCTGTCAAACATTTTGGTCCTTCCGTCCAAATTTTGGCACTTTTCAGTTAACTTTTTGTTAAATGACTAAAAAATGCACCATATATATAACAAAGAACTGAAATATAGTAATTTTTTTTTAAATATAATACTCCTAATAAAAATTAATTTCTTAAATATAATTATTTTACAATATAATACTAATAATTTCTTAAATATAATACTCCTAATAAAAAATAATTTTTTTAAATAAATTAATTTCTTAAATATAATATTTTACAATGTAATACTAATAATTTCTTAAATATAATACTCCTAATAAAAATTAATTTTTTAAATAAATTAATTTCTTAAACATAATTAATAAATAATAAACAAATCAAAATTAAAAAAAAAAAGTAAAAAATACAGATCGGGTATTTTGAAAAGTAAAAATTATTATTTTTAATTTTTAATTTTTTTTAACTGAAAAATAAAAAATTTAGACGAAATTATCAAAATATTTAATAGAATAGAGATATTAGTGTTATTTTTATCAAAATCTAAAGATTAAATAATAATTTATTCTAAAAATATTCTTGCTAACTCACCGGTATCCACCACTACCTCATTCAATATCTTTTATCACAGCCAACACTAATTTTGATTCCGCCAAAAAGAAAAAAAACAAATTTTAATTTTCTCTAACTTATCACTCCCTCTCTCTCTCTCTCTCTCTCCTCTCTTTTTTCTTTTCTTCCCTCTCATTAATCTTTCTGATGGTAGAATTTTTTTTTTTTTTTGGTCTAATAGATTAATTAAATAATAACTTTTAGTTTCACAATTAAATCCCTTTTATTTTAATGAAATTATTGTTAAACAGAAAATAAAAAATAAAAATTTTTATCTTTTTTTTTTTTTGCCAAATAATAAAAATTTTTATCGCCAAACGAAAATTTTTTAGCATTAATTTAGTATATGAACATAAAAACCCAACTCTGTATACAATTATTAACATTTACATTTCATTGTTAAAAAAAAAAAAAAAAAATTTATGGGGAAAAAAAAATAAAAAAAGAAAATCCTAAATTAATAATTTTGTATACCCCAATCTTCCATAGGCACAAAAAACTTTGGGTGAATGAAGCCAACTCGCAACAGAAAGGAGTCGCCAGACGTTGGCACTTCTTGAACACAACAACCACCTTCACCGGCTCAATTCTTGGATTACAGCTAATTACCAAATGCTTCTTCACAAAGGATATTCAACTGCAACTTCTAAGTTCAGTTGGAGAAATCAAATCAAACAAATTCAATTTGTATCCCAAATCTCTTCAATTCTCCTACAAAGGCACAACTGGGTCTCACTTCTGCAGAACCTCAATCTCTCCTCCAAGCTAACCCCTTTTCTTTTCCTCCAAATCCTCCACAAAACCCAAACCCACCCTCAAATCTCTCTCGACTTCTTCAACTGGGCTATATCTTGTCTCAAATTCAAGCCGGACCTTAAATCCCAATGCCATCTCATCCAAGTTTCTCTCGGATCGGGTCTTGTCCAACCTGCAAAGACCATCTTGGATTCTCTGGTTCAAACCCACCCTACAAATGTACTCGTGGAGACCATGGTTCAAGCTTGTAAAGGTAAAAGTTCTCAATCTGATGCGTTAAGCTTTGTTCTTGATTGCTATTCGCACAAGGGTTTGTTTATGGAGGGTTTGGAGGTGTATAGGAAAATGACAGTAATTGGTTGTACCCCTTCAGTTCATACATGTAATGCACTACTTAATGTTTTGCAAAGAGAAAACGAGACAAAATTAGCTTGGTGTTTTTATGGTGCCATGATTCGATTTGGGGTTTTGCCGGATAAGTTTACTTGGTCCCTGGTTGCTCATATTCTTTGTAAAGATGGGAAATTTGAGAGAATTGTAAAATTGCTAGACATGGGTATTTGTAATTCAGTTATGTATAATGCTGTTGTTGATTACTATAGTAGAAGTGGGGATTTTGGAGCTGCATTTTATCGCTTAAATGAGATGGGCCATGGAAATCTTTGTCCTAGTTTCAGTACCTATAGCTCCATACTGGATGGAGCTTGCAAATGTGGAGATGTTCAAGTGATTGAGAGAGTAATGACAATAGTAGGGAAGAAAAGATTTCTTCCTAGCCCTCCTTTGTCTGAATGTGATTCAATTATTGAAATGCTTTGTGATTTGGGAAAAGTGAACGCTGTCACAATGTTTTTTAAAAGAGCTTGTGATAGGAGGATTGGATTGCAGGATGCTACTTATGGGTGTATGCTAAATGCATTTTCTGAACAAGGAAAAGTAGAAGAAGCTACTAATATATACCGAGTAATATCAGAAAAGGGTATCACAGTACAAAATAGTGTTTATCATGTATTTGTAGATCTTCTTTGTGAGGAATATCAAGCTGAGGACGGATATCGAATACTGATGGACATAATGAAGAGAGGTTTCAGTCCTAGTAAATCTACTTTGTCGAAATTTATCTCATTGATATGTAATGAAGGGAAATGGAAAGAAGCAGAAGAGCTGTTGAATGTGGTTCTAGAGAAAGGGTTATTGCTAGATTCATTACCTTGTTGCTCCCTAGTCAAGCATTATTGCTCCAGCAGACAGATTGACAAAGCTATTGCATTGCACGACATGTTGGAGAAATTGCAAGCAAGTTTGGATGTAACAGCTTATAATGTACTCCTTCATGGTTTGGTTAAAGAAGGAAGGATTGAAGAATCAATTAAGGTGTTTGAGTATATGAAAGGACTCAAATTAGTAAATAGTGCAAGTTTCACAAGTATAATCCGTGGGCTTTGCCGTGCAAAGGAACTGAGAAATGCCATGAGACTTCATGATGAAATGTTGAACATGGGGCTTAAACCTGATAAAGCAACATATAAACGCTTGATATTGGAATTCAAGCAATAGAATGTCTTTAGTTTTGATTGGAAAAATTCATTTAAAATTATTTAATTTAATTTAATTTTTCAATATAATTGAATTGAATTATTGTGTAAAAATTATTATAAACATTATATACATAGATAATGCATTTTAGGGGGACTCTTCCAATCCATCACCGATCAATGGAGACAATTTTTGTTAATGGGCCAATGCAATTAGCTATTTTGATTATATATAATGGTTTTTATTTTTGTTTTTTCAACTGCTTGTTCTATGTAAAAGACATTTCCAAATTGAGAAAATTTTCAACGAATTCAATTACCAAATACAAAGTTCTATCAACAGAAATAACTCCTCCATGCCGGATCCTAGGTGTCCTTTGGGAGTGTGAGGTGAGGTAAACTAGTACAGTGAATAACGACGTCGTTTCAGTTGCGTTATTGACAACGGATGCCTACCTGTCACTTTCTCATTGGTTGCTCCACGGAAGCAATAAAAAAATAAAAAATAAAAAAAACTCAAGTCTCCTCTTCTATTGACTCCATTTCCTTCCCAAAAAACAAAAAACGAAACGAAACAATTTGTCTCCAAAAATGGCGAAATCTCCAAACCCAATCACCGTTCTCCTCCTCTTAACATCTCTCCTTACCCTCACCACCTCTATTTCTGACCCAGAAGAGCTCGTCTCCGAACTCCTCTCCCTCCAATCCCAATCTACATCAGGCGTAATTCACCTAGATGACCACACCGTCTCTCGTTTCCTAACTTCCACAAAAACTCCACGCCCCTACTCCCTTCTCATCTTCTTTGACGCCAAGCAGCTCCATGACAAGTCCGAGCTCCACCTCCAAGACCTCCACCGCGAGTTCTCTCTCCTTGCCTCTTCTTTCATCGCCAACAACCCCGATCAATCCTCCACATCCCACGGTAAACTCTTCTTCTGTGACATCGAGTTCAAGGAAGCCCAATCCTCCTTCTCTCTGTTCGGCGTCAATTCTCTTCCTCACATCCGCCTTGTTGGGCCCAATGTGAAGAACCCTAAAGAATCTGACGCCATGGATCAGGGCGATTTCTCTAGAATGGCTGAATCCATGTCCGATTTCGTCGAGTCTAGGACCAAACTCTCTGTTGGACCCATCCAACGTCCCCCAATGGTCTCCAAGAACCAACTTGCTTTTCTAGTCGCCGTTTTACTAATATGGACGCCGTTTATGATCAAGAAGGTGTTGACCGGCAATACATTGCTTCACGATCCGAGAATATGGCTAGGAGGGGCTGTTTTTATTTACTTCTTCAGTGTTTCTGGTGCGATGCACAATATAATTCGTAAGATGCCCATGTTTTTGGCCGACCGGAACGACCCCAGCAAGCTGGTTTTCTTTTATCAGGGATCCGGGATGCAGCTGGGAGCAGAGGGGTTCGCCATTGGGTTCTTATACACAATTGTGGGGCTATTGTTAGCGTTTATGACTCATGTGCTTGTAATGGTTAAGAATGTGACTTTACAGAGATTCGTTATGGTCGTTTCGCTAGTGGTTTCATTCTGGGCTGTGAATAAGGTTATCTACCTGGACAATTGGAAGACTGGATATGGGGTTCATACTTTCTGGCCTTCGAGTTGGAGGTGAGGATTCAGTGCTGATTTCGACAAGTAAAAGGTGATCATTTTTGCGTTATTGAAACTATATTGATGTAAGACTTTGATATTTCAAGGTATTAGTTTGTTAGAATAGATGGCTACAGTTGAACTTCAGCTTGTTTTTCTGCATCACAAATGCTTAACTTTTTATGCTAAGATTTTGTCTTGATGATTGTTTTTTAGGTTGGTAATTTGAACTATTTAGTTATCTTTGATGTGATAATTGGGATATTTGGAATTGAACTTAACATTGCAAGATAGATAGCATGAGGAAGTTGTATACATGGTTGTTTATGGTTTGAATAGTTGCCTCGTTCAACTTAGGCATCTAATGTTGACTGCTGAAGATGCTCTGTGAATGAGTGTTAATTCCCAATCCTTTAGGTTCTGGATACCTCATGCACAGAAAATTTGTAGGCACTTGTGAATATTTTTTGAATTCCTCTGGAGGTATGCAGTTATGAGTTGCTGATAATATTGTGATTTTCATATGCTTTTGTGGATTATTTACTATAAGATTGCACTTTGTCAATTTCTCAATTTTTTAATTAACCTTGACAATAGAAGCATGCTTTTGTTTCTCAAATTTAGTTTTTTTTATTTGCTTCTGCTGTTGTCTGTATGATATAAATAACAAGATCTTGAGATTGAAATTTCTTCTAGTTTACTTGGAGACTCAGGTCGGAAAATGAAATTTTACCAAGAATGGTTTCACAAGTCTGAGGTAGCTTAAAATTTCAAAACTTTTTGCTGTATATATATTTTGAAGATGCCTTAACCTTATCAAAGCATCTGTTGATTGGCAAATTGTAAGTTTGACATTTAATCACCCTATGCTGGGTTGGCTGGTTATTAAAATGTTTCTCTTGTGTTTCTTTAGTTTAAGCTTTGGGAGGATCCATGCAATCCTCTAAATTGTTTTATTAGCTTATTCTGGTGAAAGTCAGAGAGTAACTATTGGGAGAGTCCTAGAGAAAAATAGTGGTGCATCTGTTTTGTTGAGCCATTTAGAGTCTTGAGAGTTAGGACTTACATGGCCCAATTAAGGTATGGTAACTGGAGTTATTGGAGGTGTCATGCGAAGTTGTACTCCTTTATTTGAGTTTCTTGTTTCAAAAAAATGTTTGGGGTTTAGCATCTTCCAGAAAGTAGGCATCATTTTCCCTTTTTTTTTTTTTTTTTTTTTCCTTCTCTTATGGGTTTGGTGAAGCATATTGCTGGACAGGAACCTTGAAAGAGTAAGATGGCAAGACAGGAGATGCCACGAGATATATCTGTTTCGCTTGTTGTCAAGTATCTAATAAATGAAGTTCATTGATGGTCTGCAATTTTTTTTTTTTTTTTTTAATGAAAGTTTGGATCTGGTTGTTCATTACAGCCATGTTTGGAAGAAGAATGTTTGCTCCTCTGTCAATCACACAAAGAAGCCATTGCTAAAATTAGCATGTTTGGTTCTTTTAGTCCCATCTGAGCTAGATAACATCTCCACCAACCCCCCTCCTCTCTTCTTCTTCTTCATCTTCAGGTGATGTTCCGACTTCCGATTTAGTTATAGGGATAACCACTGATTGTTATATATACACTTCACAATGGAGTACATTTTCACGGATGGTTTTGGATCTGCATCATAGCATATAACTTGCACTAAAAAATCATGATGGCTACCTTAAGTCAATATGATTACTAGGGACTATGAATGCTGTAGAAAGGGCAAGAATTGTAGAGATTCTGTTTCTCTGGATGGGGCATAAGGATGTAAATGATTCAGTTAGCTGCCTATCTGGAAATAAGGCTCAGTTGAGTTAATCTTTCTAGCTGTGTAGACTGCCTTGAGAGTGCTGATAAGGTTTCTTATTTGTGTGGGTCCGTTTAATGTATTTAGTATTGTGGGCCGGATCCGAGACCTGCCTAATGAAAGGCTTTTGTAAGGGGGAAAAAAAATCTTGAGGAAATTACATTCTCAACGGGGTTTTTTTTTTTAAAATATCTGTTATTTTTTTTATACCTTTATATGGTTTAAACTTTTCTTTTTTAGTGTTCTCTCCTTTTCCTTCTTTTATTTTATTTTGATGTCACCTGTGCCTTTTGAAGAATGATTTGAGTTTTGTTTTCCCAATTCCCATGTATATGTAACTGCCACGTGGATCCTACTCAATTTATATTTTCATATCAATAAAATGATGGTGCAGGCATATTATCATGAGCCATCTAATCAAACTCAGCTAACTAGTTTTAGTGGGAAAGTGAAAAGCTTGAAAATTGGATTTTTAATTTATTTTATTTTATTTTCTTGTCTTTTTAATTTTGGAGGTGTTATTAATTGATCTCAAATAATTTGAATATCAAATTCAACTCAATTCAAAAATTATAATAATACTTAATCAATTTGATCAAATATCTAATTTTATAATATTAAATATATTTTTTAAAAAATATATTATTTAAGTAATAATTTATTAATTTCAATTTGAATTTAAACTGTTTAAGTTTAAGTTTATTTGAGATTAAATAAATATGTTCAAGACTTGAGAATTAATTTTGAGATTAAATAAATTTATTTGAATTTTATTTGAGATTAAATAAATAAATTTATTTATTCATTAAAAAAATTCATTAATTATTTTTTATATACCACAAGTAATTAATTAATTTAACTAAATTTTTTTATTTTTTTAATTAATTAATTAAATTAATATATATATATTAAAGTAGTTACAAATACCAAATATATACTTAACGTATACAAATTTTTGGTATACGTATATTATTTACTGTTAATTTATTTATCTTTTTAAATTTGCAATCTGTATATATTAAAATAGTTGCAGATACTAAACATATACCCAATTTCGATTTACCAAACATATACGTAACATATACTATACTATATTTTCATTTACATATACCATTTACTATTAGTTTATATTTTTAATTTTTTAAAATTTACAATATGTGTATATATAGAGTGGTTGTAGATATTAAATATATACGTAACATCTACTATATTTTTGTATAC
>CATKHJ010030195.1:0-14446 GCA_949750685.1 Vernicia montana | reverse complement strand
AGATTCCAAGTTTGCCTACGTACCCCATTGAATGGGGATCAAAACCCGCGTAGTTCGTTCCACTATGAGGTGGAAGGAGGGCTTAAAAATCGGTCAGATTCGATTGGTTTGATTGAGGGTAAGAGATTATACCTTCTTTTGGGTTGATTGGAGTGGTGGGAGAGTGGTTTTACCGGAGCGGAGTTCCGTCTCGGATAATGAAAATGATTTTGAAAAGGGGCTTGATTACTCAAAATTTAATTAATTAAAAAGATTAATTAATTAAAAGGATTAATTAACCACTTGAGTGAAAATTTAATTTTAAAAAAAAGGAATTAATTATAATTAATTTTTAATTAATTAACTAATTGAAAGTGGATAAAAAAATTAAAAAATGATTAATTAATTAATTAAAAGTGATTTTTAATTAATTAATTAATGGAAAATTGATGGAAATTTTAAAAAAGATTAATTAGTTAATTAAAATTGATTTTTAATTAACTAACTAATTAAATGGGGAGATTAAAAGCTAATTAGAGAGAGAGAGATGAAGCAAGTGGAGGATTTCAACAAATGCTTGGTGTGTTTTGAAGTGAAGGGAAGGGGGGTGAAAAAAGACCAAAAAGGGTACAAAAAATCAGAAAAAGGGGGTATTTTTGGAATTTCAAAAAAAAGGGGCGGAGCCTGCGGCTCCGCGCAAAGGCCGGAGGAAGCCACCGGCCTCTGCGCGGCTCCTCCGGCAGAAGCCGCAGGCAGGGCCTGCGGCTCCGTGCAGAGCCGTGAGGAAGCCGCGCGCCTCTGCACGGCTCCGCAAGCTTTTTGGCTTGGGCTCGATTTTTGGGCTTTTCGGGTCAGTTTTTGAAAGTTTCGGGTCAGTTTCTGGAGTATTCTGAGGTCTGAAAAATTATCGGTCAGTGTTGTTGGATCCGAAATTAATTATCGGACATTTTGGCAGTCAGTTTAGGAGAAAATTTGATCATTTTTTGAAAAAGTCTGTCTGGTACAGGAAGTCCGATCAGGCTTGAAAAAAATATCAGGTTTGATGGAAAAAATCCCAGTCCGCTCCGGTAGGCTTGGAAATATTTTTTGGGTCAATTTGGCGGTCTGTTTTGAGAAAAATCCGGTCAGTTTCGGAAAGGTGCTGTCTGGTACAGAAAGTTCAGTCGGGGTCAAAAAAATTGTCAGTCTCTTCATAATATTATGCATGAAAAATCCATTTTTCTGAGGGGGTGCTGCCCCCTTGACCCCTGCCCGCTAACCGGCAAGCGGGACCGCCTTACTGGCTCTGCATAGCGCACGAAATTTAGCAGGTGTCAAGCTGCGACAGTATCTTAGGGGTGCAAAATTGAGAGTTCACAGTAACGAGCAATAAGTAATATTGGACCCACGCAAGACTCTTTGACTCACATATGGTTAGGTATATCATTGCTCTAATGTGACGGGTACCCTATCCAAGCCACCTTTATACTTTCATGTAATCATGTAATGAACCTAGAACCTAACCTTAGATTGTATGTACCATAAGCAAAACCCTTACAAATATGCGTCTTTATGAAATGTTTTTTCCATGCATATTATACATCCATACTGTACAACATGCATTCATCTCAAATCTAGGTTGCACCTTGAACCGAAAAAGGGTCAAACACTCTCACCTCGACCCAATCACCTTCGCCCTACAGACCTTAAGCACCATTACCCTAACCTTTGGCCTAACATGCTACCCTAAGCCCAAGACCTTAGCCCATCCTACCTTAGGAAATTCTCAAACCCCAATATCTTTGGTCCATCATACTTTAAGCCCAAAAAAAATGGTTGGCCCGCAACACCTAAGGGAATCCTTTTCCCTTAGAGTTTGTATACATCTACTCTCATCATCTTCTCATATCCTCACCCACCACTCATTGGCTTTCTTTTGGTTTTGTTTCAAAGTACCAATGGCTAACCTGACTGATATGGCTGCCCTGACCATGCTCATGACCAGTCTCCTTAAAAAGCAAAAGGAGGATTTTCAAGCAATTTTGAATGCTCAACAAGCCCAACTGGAAGAACAAAGGCAATCCATCATTGAAGAAGTGTGGGCCATGGTTAATCAAGCCAGCCTCACCCGAACCATCTCAAATTCGACGCTAAACCAAATGACCCTAAATCTGAACCGGGCCAATCCTACTGATAAATACATGATTGATGATATTTTACCCTTGGTTCTTAACATATTTTATTGTTAAATTGAGTTTAATTTGTTTGTTCAAGTGCTTTTCAGAGTAATTTTTAGGAATTCTTAGTGTTTTGGAATGCCATGGTCATTTGAGCCAGAATTACGGATGAAAATCAAGGAATAGAGCATTTTTCGGGCAATTTTTCTAATGATACGCCTAGAATGGTACGACCGTACCATTACAAGTCTTTGCCATACTATTACATGCCTGGATAGTATTGAAAAGGTTAATTCTCACATACAGAGACCAATGATATGCCTAGTGATACGGGTGTATCAGGCTAATTTTCAGAAGTATAAAGCTGAACTGAAACAGAAATAGATGAGAGTTGGAGAGGCCTAGGAAAAACCCTAGCCATGTGGCTAGGAATTTCTAGGTTCCCTTGGTTCGTAAATGGTTTATGAACTTTATTTTCAAGAGATTGAAAGTGTAATCAAGATTAAAGATCCATTTTTGTATAGATTTGAAGTAGGAAATCAAAGATTGAAGGGAGGATTTCTGCAACATCATCCATGGATGGTTTGGGATTCTTTATTTCTTCTTTCTTTTATTTATTATCTTTGAACTCTATTATGAACTAATTGTTTTCTATTTAGATATTGATGAACCCTAGTTCTTGATTGTATGGATTGAATAAATTAAGTTTTGATTAATTCATCTTTGATTGTCTTATTTTTATTATAAATCTTATTATTCTAATTAGCAATTGCTAGCTTATTGATTAGATATTGTTTCCATGTTAAATGAGTAGAGATACCTTAATATGGATTGATCACTCATAGGAATTGAGGATTGATTGGGGTGCTAGAGATAGACCTATAAGATCCTTTGGTATATTGTTCCTTGTTCTTAATGCATTAACTACTTGATTGTGTTTGAGAAGAGATTCCTTGCACTTTATTTAAGGATTAGGGATTAAATCACTCGAGAGAGGTTTTAGTCTAAATGAGTGGAATGCCAATTCAATGCATTGTTTGATTAATTAATTCCATTGTTCATGACATTTGTGAGAGGCTATGAGGATTCATATCTAAATAGTTTTATTCTTATTTATATATATCAATCTTCTCATGTTTTAGTGTAGGTTCAGTTTTAGTTTTAATTATCCTCAATTGATTATTCACTAGACAATAGTTGAAGTTTGCACTAGTAATTATAAGTATTCCTTATGGGATACGACACTAACTCATCACTTTATTACTTGATAACGACCTGTGCACTTGCAGTTGTTAGTGTGCATTTTGGCACATCACCTACTCCAACCCAAACCCATATTAACACTACTTCATCATCCAAAACAACTATTAACCTTACAGACAAGGGAAAGGTTGTTGCTAGTGCCCCTCAACCTATTAAGGTTCCAAATATCATTACCCAACCTGCTACTTCCTCTCCTACGAATTCTTTTCAAGGGAAGGAAACTTTCTCTCACCCCGATATGAAAGCATTCATGGAGAAACTTGAAGCCATGGAAAGGGCCCTCAAGAACCTCAAAAGGCATGATAACTTGATAGATGTCAGCTCCCTAATCCTCTTTCCCAATGCCAGACTGCCACCCAAATTCAAAATGTTTAAACTTGAGAGATTTAATGGAACTACTTGCCCCAAGACCCATTTGAAGTTATATGTGGGGACAATGCAGCCTTTGGGACTTAGCGATGAGCTCCTTTCACAATTGTTCTAACAATCATTAACCAGTGCTACCAAGAGATGGTTTCTTTCACTGAACAAGAACCAAAAAAGGACATGAGATGATATCTATAATGCCTTTGTCAAGCAATATCATTACAACAGTGAAGTGGATGTCACTAGGCGTGACTTGGAAACCACTAAGCAACTTCCAAATGAGTCATTCTCCATGTTCCTTACAAGGTGGAGGACTAAAGCTGCTTAAATGGTAAACCAACCAATCGAACAAGAACAGGTGGACATCCTTGTCAAGAACCTACTCCCAGTTTACCAAGCCCATCTGCTAACCCAATACCTACCCATCTTCAAAGCTTTGGTTACATCTACTTTAAAGGTTGAAGATTATATCTAAGGCGAGTCATCTCAAACTAGATTCTCCACCACCGATCTAAATAGTGATGAAGAATTTGAACCTCATAACCTCTGAGGCTAAGACCGACATGCCATGATCCCTTTCAAGTTGAATCCATCACTATGATCTATACATCTTTACTGAAGTGGAAGACAGACCCCACCTCACCTCACCTCTACCTAAGTAGCATGTTATGGAGGATTTCAAACTCAAATAATCTGACTTGTCTGAGATTGAGTCCAAATTCGGGTCCGGGCCCATGATTCAAAGTCCAAGTTTGAGTTCAAGTCTAAGTCTATCATTTTTATATTCTTCTTCTATTTTGTACTATCTTCTCCTTTTGTAATAAAACATTTTTTTTTTCATGCACTTCTCTTTTCTCATCTTTCTTGCTTAGTCTAAAATAACAAAAAAAAAAAAGAAAGAATAAATAAAGATAAAAAATCAATCAATGGATTTTGGTAACCATTTGCATTTCACCATGAAATCCACCATGATTTGGACAAATCAAAACTTGGGGTATTCTTGTGCTCGTATCAGCAGCCGCTTCACCAGCTCCCAACCAAAAGATAGTCGAGATAATAAAGAACACCAAGTGGTGATCTCTTCAATTAGAGCAGTCGAAGCAAAAGGCAATCCAATGAAACTACCCATTGCACTTTTGGATAATCAAATATCGAACCTCAATAAGGGGCAATCTCAAAAGGACTTGATATCCCCATAAGGTTTCTCTCTAGACCAATAATTCAATGGAATGGTCTAGAAAAAGGTCAGAGTCCTAAGATGAAGGAAAGCAGTAGCCCCAAATCATGGTGGAATAATTTTTAAATGCCAAAATTCATTGATTAGCTCGATAAGTTGAAAACTCGAAAGTGCGGCTTAGGCAAAAATTAGAGCAAGCTCGTCGAGTTGAAAATCCAAAAAAGGCAACTCGGGCAAAAGTTAGAGCTAAAAAAAAAAAAGGTTATCCTAGTCAAATCATTCTATCCCTTATGCCCTTATCCCACATTAAGGGCATATCTTCCTAAATCATCATCTTTCGGCTGATCCCTGATTAGGGGCACGCCTTCCGAATCGCCTTCAGTTAATCCATCACATGCATGTTCTCCATATCATATTTTAACGATCCGTCACATTGCCCTTATTATTTAGTAGGGGCATATCCTTCCTATCATCCGTCACATTGCCCTTATCATTCAATAGGGGCATATCCTTCATATCATCTGTCACATCTCTTAACTCAAGCAACTAAGTAGCCCTTATCATTCATTAGGGGTATATCCTTCAAGTCGCTTGTCACGTCTCTTAGCTTAAAAAGCTAAATAGCTGCTATCATCCATCCAAGAGCATGTCTTCCAGTCGTCGTCGTCCAAATCAATCCAGTGTCTCCCCAAGAGTCCTGTCACTCTAAAAGTCTCTTCAATCTCAGACAATAAGATAGTTGTGCTTATCTTTTTCATAAATCATGCTACGATAGCAAATCATACAACCTCTCTAACATTTTTTAAAAGGTTCAACCTATCATCCTTTCAAACCCAAGTCTCCTTGATAAAATCTCATCTTCTAAGGGCCAAACCCGTCAGCAGAACTAAAATCTCAAGTCTCTTAAGACTCATGATCCTTAAAGCTCAGTTTCCTTGGCAAAGCCAAAGTCGAGCCATGACTCCCAAGACTTATCATCCTCAAGTTGATTAAAAAGGGCTCGAACCAGTCAAAGCCCATCCTATGCTTCCTTAGCAAATCATATCATCCCTAAAGTCCAAGTCCTTTGGACAAACGAAATCAGGCTTGCAAATCATCCCTAGCTTAATCCTCATCAAAAGGCAAACCCTAACTCATGGGCCATATGAAGCAAGCTCATAAATCCCTTAGGTCGATGATTATTGAGCTAACTTTAGGAAGCCCAACTGGTCATAGCTATGTTCAAAGGGGAAAATCAACTGGTCAAATCACCTCCAAAAGCCATATCTAGAGGCAGGCTCTTAACAGATGGGTCACACAATGCCAACCCACAATCTTCACCTTTGAAAAGGCTGAACCTAACCAAGCCTCTCCCACCTAATCTTCTCTAAAGCCAAACCTAACCAAGCCTTCCTACCTAATCTTCTCCGAGGATAAACCTGACCTAGCCTTCCAAGATAATCTTCTCCAAGGCCACACCTGACCAAGCCTTCCAAGATAATCTTCTAAGCCACACCTAACCGAGCCTTCCAAGATAACCTTCCAGACCATACCTAACTAAGCCTTCCAATCATCCTCTAAGGCCAAAATCCGACCTAACCTTCCAAAAAATAACTTCTTCCTAGGCCAACAAGCCCATGGCCTTAGACCAAGCATTCAACCAAACTCGAGTATAACCCCATCATCTCCAAGCCAAACAATCAACCTAGGGCCGAATAATCGAGCCACTTTTCTTTATCCTTCCAAAATGGGGGCATCTTACTCCCAAAAGATCAGCACTCTCATACCAAGTTGACCCTTCACAGGTTCAAGGTATCCAACTCATAAAAATTTTTGCATATTCAGATGCATTTCACACTAAACATGTCACTAATCAGAACTCCTAAATCAAGATGGATCATCAATCTGAATTCCTAAGATGGATCATCAATTTGAATTCCTAAGACGGATCATCAATCCGAATTCCTCAATCAAGCAAACCCAAACCAATCAATTTCAACTTTAGAATCAAACCCATCCTATGATAGCCTTAAGATCCATACCTTAAATCTGAATTAGGTTTCCCTTATAGAGTCAGACCTATCCTAGGATAGCCTTAGGATCTTTTACCCAAGCAGACTGAGAATATCACTTTCATTACAGATTTTCCCAAAGAGATCGGGAATATCACTTCCATTCCAATCTAAATCTCCCAAAGATACCAGGAGTAAGCTTATTTTATCAACCAATCTACCCATAAATGTCTAGTAACAATCACCTAGACATCCTTATAGTTCCTTTTCAATTTCCTTATCATCATCCACTTAGAAACATCTAATTTCTCAATTATGTGTCAATTTAGTTCCCTTTTCCATCCTCATTTACCTTAAAGTCAAACAAATTCTTCACTTAGACATGTCTAACCTAGACATCCATCTTGTTCCTTTTTCCGCCTTTTACCCAAGTCAGTTCCATCTTTTACCCAGAAATATCTAGCCACTGACCTACATTTCTCTCTGGTTCATTTTCCCACTTTCATTTATCAGTCAACTTCCACCCATAAATGTTTAGAAAAACCTAAACATCCTTGTGGTTCCTTTTTCCATCTTCCTCATATTCAATCATTTCTGTCACCCAAAATATGTCCAAACAATGACCTATACATCACTTAGGTTCCTTATTCCATTCCTATTCCACGGGTTCACTATCATCAGAATTGCCTTACAGCCAAGACAATTCTAATAAGGGGGTAACTGTAAACTCTAAATTTTACACCACTAAAATAAATAATAATAATAATAATAATTAAAAAAAAGAGGACAACCTGCGGTTTCTGCAGGCGCCTCCTGTGAAATTGCAGGGCTGGCCTGCGGCAGAGACATCCAGTTTTGTTTTCCCACATCTGAAAATGCAAAAAATTGTTCCCAACCCCTTCCACTATATATTCAGACCTCCCAACTCAGTTTTAAAACACCTGAACTTGCTTGATCAATCTGTGATCTCAAAGAAAGCTTAAAAATATTTTTTTAGCTTAGTCCACCAAGGAACGAGCTCCCTAGTTTAAAAATTTTCTTTTCTTTTTATTTTTATTTTTGCTTTGCTATTGCTCCTTACTTTTCAAAGAAAATTGGGTTGTGACTTCCTGAGTTAACCCGTCAAGTCAAAAGTTCCCCTCTATCCGAGGTAAGTCCGTCGCCAGCCGAGATAAGTCTCCTCCATCTCAAAGTCGCACAAGCGCAAGGTAAGCATCTTTTCCTTTTCCTTTTCATTATTTATTTTTTCCTTCTTGGGATTCTCTTCTTTTCCTTTGGGTTCCTTGCCCTTCATTTTTCTCTTCCAGTCCCGACTCTCTTAATTGATTCATTTAGGTTAGTTAATTAAAATATGAAATAATTAATTCAACCTAATAATCAATTAAAATCAATCAATCAACTCAACTTAACTCTCAAATCAATCAAAACATGACAAAGTGGTTTGACGAAACAAACCCCTTCGCAAGAAGGGAGAACTACGTGGGTTTTGATTCTCATTCAAAGGGATATGCAGGCATGCTTACTCCAAGCATCGAATCCAAATAAAATAAATCAACTTCTCCCACCATCATCTTCTTCACATAGTTAGGATTTTCTTTTCTTTTATTTTAATATAAGATTTTTTCATACATCATATTAACTGTATAAGCATTATTCATGAAATTAATTTTAAGTCACAACTTTATTAAGTGCCAAATTAATTAAAATGAATCGAAAACCTAGTCCCTAAATCCTTTTTGGTTTCAAGGCTAGTGATCTTTTTTCCTTTGGGATATTAATTAGAGTCAATTTGGGTTGTTTCCTTAATCTTTTTCCCAATCTAAATAAAATTAAGGTGGCGACTCTAAATCAATTTTTAAAATCAATCAATCTAAGCTCGAGGGCTTTATCGTGAGTCTTTTCCTAAATGAGCATTTCGATTCCCTTTAGAGGATCGAACCGGTGCTCGAGCGAGGCCTCGTGGCGACGCTTGTTGTGAAGGGATTCCAACAAAAGGAGGGTATTGACTACAATAATATTTTCTCCCCTGTTGTAAAGCTAACTACCATAAGGTGTGTACTTAGCTTAGTGTCATTAGAAGATTTACATCTTGAGCAGCTAGATATAAAAATAACTTTTCTTCATGGTGAGTTAGAAGAAGAAATCTACATGCAACAACCACAAGGCTTTAAGAAGCAAGGAAAGGAGAACCTGGTTTGTAAACTTCAAAAGATCTTATACGATCTCAAACAAACTCTAAGACAATGGTACAAGAAGTTTGATGGTTTCATGTGCAGTAATGGCTTCAAGAGGTGCCAAGTCGATCATTGCTTCTATGAAAAGAGGTTTGACAACTCATACATCATTTTACTATTGTATGTAGATGATATGTTAATTGCAGGAGTTTGCAACAAGAAGATTGCAAAGTTAAAGGGGAAGTTGTCTAAAGTATTTGCTATGAAGGATTTGGGTGCTGCAAAACAAATCCTTGGGATGAGAATCACACGTGAGAATAGGGTTTTGAAGTTGTCTCAAGAGGAGTACATAAAGAAGGTACTTAAGAGATTCAATATGGATGAAGCAAAGCCTATGAGCACCCTATTGGTAAGCCATTTTAGATTGTCCAAAGATCAATCTCCGATGACTAATGAAGAAAGAACTCACATGGACAAGGTACCATATGCTTCCGCAATTGGTTATTTAATATATGCTATGATTTGCACAAGGCTAGATATAGTATATGCAGTGGTAGTGGTTAGCCATTTTATGAGCAACCCTGGCAAGGTGCATTGGGATGTAGTGAAGTGGATTCTCAGATACCTTAGAAGAACATCATATTCAACCAAGAAGTCCAAGTCAGATCTACAAGGGTTTGTTGATGCTGATATGGCGAGTTATGTGGATGGAATGAAGAGCACTACAGGATATGTGTACACTATGTGTGGTACAGCTGTGAGTTGGGTGTCCAAACTCCAAAAGATAGTCTCTCTCTCCACAACTGAGGGTGAATACATAGCTGTGACAGAAGCTACTAAGGAGATGGTATGGCTACAATCATTCTTAGAGGAATTGGGTCACAAGCAAGAGAATGGTGTATTATATTGTGACATTCAAAGTTCTATTCATTTAACAAATGATCAAGTCTATCATACTAAGACGAAGCATATACAAGTGAGATACCATTTCATCCGATCAGTGTTAGAAGATGGAGCATTGGCACTTAAAAAGATTCAAGGAAGTCAAAATACGGCGGATATGTTGACCAAGACTATTACAATTGAGAAACTGAAGTTATACAACTTCAGTTTGTCTTTCATCATTAGAATGAAGGTTAGAGCTAGTGTAGAAGGAGTAGCTATGAAGAATTAGTCTCCAAGTGGGAGATTGTTAGGATTTATGGAGCCAAATTTTACTATAATTAGGATTCTAATCCTAATGGGTATATATTGGGGGTTAAATCCAATTATGATTTAGTTTTCTATTTGAATTATGTTTAATTAAATAGAAAATATTAGCCTAGTAGGATTAGAATCATTAACCTAGTAGGATTAAGATTATCCTAACTACATCTATATAAGGGGTTTAGGGAGCACTCTAATTCATCACAAGATATCATAGAATATTTATTCTTTCACAAAAGGGTGGGAAAGACTCAAAACTCAATTGTAGTTTTGTTTTAAGGTTGTAGTTAATGATCCATAAATTAAAATTTTTTTTTTTAATTAAGAGTGATTGAGTGAGGTCCAAGAGTGACTTTTTTGAGGAGAGGAAATTCAGGAGATATTATCTTCTTGTAATGTTTTCTTATTGTTCTAGTGAAAATCTACATCAGTAAATGAACGTAGCTCAAGTTTGAATGAACCACTATAAAATTTGTGTGTGTTGTTTTTCTTTGTTCCTTGTTCCCTATCTGGTTTATTTCATAATAAGAAATGAATAAATAACTTACATGACATTACTCAAAATCTTGAAATCATAATAGAAATTATTACTTTCTAAAAATTAATTAATATTTTTTTTACATCTTTGTTTTTAGTATATTTGATTTTCACTTGGGCTCGAAACGTGAAATCTTACAATCTGAAAATTGATTTGTTTTTCATATTTTTTTATATTTATATGATTTTGTTGGTGAGTCACATGCATAAAAAAAAAAGCAGCTTATCAGCTGCTGCCAATTATCATATGCATAAAATATTTGCCTTTTCAATTAACTAATGATGGTCCAAAATTCAAGGGTTAGTACAACCAAAGATTATAATGCTATATTGCATAAGAGCACTATAAAATAAGATTGCTATTGAAATAATTAAAATGGAATCCAAGTGTAGCAATTTTATTCACTCAGTAAGAGTGAATGTCATTTTCACCAGCTAATATGGATTACTACATATCAATTCCTCACTTAATTGGCAAAGATTAAAGAAGTTTGAAGTTAGCCTATTTTGGATCTAGTTTTATTATTTCTTACCTTCTTACTTTTAAAATGGTTTTTATAATAGACTAGTGAAATGCACTGTCATATTAATTATCCAATTTTTGGGATTAGTCAATTTATCATTATTTCTAGATTCTATAATTAAATGGTTTCTATCATGATTAATGTAAATATTTGTTTTGCTTTAGGAAAATATATGTTGTTCCTCAGCTATCTGTTGGTGGGACTGAATCTAATAACATAACTTTAAAATCCACTTTAAAATATTAGTAATAATTTTTATTTTTTTAAATTTAGCTCTCACTCATACTCGAATTAATAATAATTTATTAAAATCTTTATATAGATTTCAAAGTAAAAATCTCTTTCACTACAACAAATAATGAAAATAATAATATTAGTTTTAACATCATTTGATACATGCTGCTAATTAATAACATGTATCAAATGATGTTAAAATTAAGATTAAATCTTACTTACACTTGATATATACACCAATTCAATAATATAAGAATATATGGAGAAAAAATGATATCGGTGTCTTTTAACTAGGTAAAAAATTAATAAAAAAATTATATTGACTAAAATATATTATCACTCATTGATTTGGTGTATAAAATAAATCTATGTACTTTATGTAGCAAGAATTTTCTTAAAATTAATGTTATTATTTTCAATATTTTTTGTAGTGAGAGATTTTTACTTTAAAATCTATATAAGGATTTTAACAAAGCATGTACATTTCTTTCAAAAAAAAAAACAAAGCATGTACATATATACCTATAACAGCAAGTTAATAGTGTTATTATATGTCAATATATATTAACAACATGTTAATGGTGTTATCAAATGTTCATAATAATGTTAAAAAAAATTTGCTTACAAAGGTTTTATATATTGATTTGCAGTTTATAAGGGATAAAATATACCAAACCGGATTATAAAGTATGATGGGTCCGGCCCAATCCAATACACTCATAAACCCAAAAACTAAAGCAAGAAAGTCAAGTAAATGGTCATTTAGTTCGTTTCCAAGCAGGAAACGGATAAACGAAGCAAATCGATATCCTAATCCAAATCGGTCAAGAAAATCCATACTCAACACATGTAAAGATCTATCTCCTATAAATACCTCAAAAATTAAACCATCAAAAGTACAAGAAACATTCACATATACAAAAGCAATACAATACATTGTTCTGAGTCTTCCAAATTGAGTCAATCATCTAACATGACCATCGGAGTGGCTTTGCTAGGCACTCTGCCTAGCCCACTTGACTCTTGTTTCTTCTTACAGGTCGCACCAGCTCACATTCAAACTCAAGCAAGATTGAACGATTCCACCTTGGTTGGAATTAGCTTCATCAAATTAGCACCATCTGTAGGAAACGATTAATCAAAATCTCTCCTAATATTCTTAAGTTGTGGCCCATAAGAAGAATTCAATCCCAAAGTATGACTCAATCAGAAGATAATAATAATCGGGAAAATCCTCCCAGAGATCCTAAAAGTTCCCAGATTCAACCAGAGATGGAAAATCATACAGAGACTCATGTCACCCCGCCTGGACGAACTTCAAATGTTAATGTGACATCCACGCTACAACAATTGGGAGCTATAGTCCCAGTCCAAAGCTAGAACCAATCTATCTTACTAACTCCCGAAGCTCTATCTACCTTGCAATTGATGTTTAGCACTTTGCAAACTCTGTAGGCTACCCTAGTGATCAATACACAGGCGAATACCGAAGTAGTACTAGGAGTAGATCTTACTCGAAGACTTGACCTCGAAGAAATACCACCAGAAACACAAAATTAAGATCGTACAGCTGAAAGGAGTAGGGAAAGAGTAAGATCAGAAATAGTCAAACTGGGAGATAATGCTGAAAAGGAAAATCTCAACCAAAGGCGAAGTGATCATACAGCCAGCAGAAACCGAAGTAGGGAAGGCCATCCTCGGCATTTAAACAGGGCTAATCCAGATAGCCAAAATAATAGAGCCAAGGAAAAGAGACGATCCAAGAAAAAGGGCTAGAAAAGATGGAGAATCTCTCTCCGAGTCTTCCAGTCAAGAAGCAACTAGCCAGAAGAGGGATGAGGAGATAAGAGATACCTTTAAAAAGTTTTTAGAAGAGGTTACTGAGGATAAAAACAAAAAATTCAAAGACAAAAATCTCAAATTAGCCCTAAAATCTCCTTTCACTAGATCCATACAAAAATACAGAATGCCCAGCAAATTTAAACCCCCAAACCTGTAGAAATATGGTGGTGAAACTAATCCAAGAGCCCATGTTATGGATTACAAACATACGGTAGAGTTGCAGACTAGAAGTGACGAGGTGCTGTGCAGAACTTTCAGAGGGTACCTGGAAGGAGCAGCCACTAGGTGGTTCGATGGCTTAGAAGAAAAAAGTATTACTAATTTTGATCAGCTCGCTACTCAGTTCATGCAAAGATTTGCAGCAAGTATACCAGTAGAAAAGCAAACACAGTGCCTTGAGGCCATAGCACAGAAAGGAGAGCCCCTGAGAGACTATGTAGCTCGTTTCAATAGAGAAGCCCTGAAAGTTACATAGCTCGATTAGCCCAGGGCAGTAGAGGCCCTACAAAATGAAACTATGCATACTAATTACTTCAAAGTCCTATGTAGACATGCACCTCGCACTTTGGAGGAAGCTATGGCCATTGCCCAAAAATATATCAGGCAAGATGATGCCTATTCCTTCAACCAAATTGCTAAGAAAAAAAGGGCCAATGAAGATACCAAAGTGGATAATAGAACCAAAAAACCAAAAGAGTCTAACAGGGGAAGTCAAGGAGGAAGAAGAAGTGAGAGAGGTAGGGCACCTCGCACCTTAGACTTAACTAAGTTGACTCCACTCAGTACGAGCCTGGCAGAAGTTTTTGCAACTTTTAATGTTGCCCAATAAGGACCAAGAAGGGGGGTTGAATTGGTGGGGAATTAAAAAATTTAATTAAGCAAAAGGGAAAGAAAGAGAATGAACACAAAGATTTATAGTGGTTCGGATTATAACCAATCCTACATCCACTCCCCAATCAACAATTGGGTATTTCACTATCTATGGAGTTTTGACAAG